>MJUU01069283.1:43874-57469 GCA_002080025.1 Modiolus philippinarum | reverse complement strand
ATTAGCAACAAATAACATTTAATGGAACAGGAACCTTAATTAGTATGATTTTTTGTAAAATATCTTTTTGCCTTGTTACCATTGTAATGTAAGGCAATGTGTCTGAAATTCTGCAAATTTTGTTCCTCTTAAAGTGACATCCAAATATTGGTTTGACTATAAATTTACCATAAAATCAAACATTACATACTTAGGACATTTTATCATATGGAATGATGAATGACATTTTCTTTATTTATCAGTTTGTAACCAGCTGTTCCAAACCTCCATTGTTAGGATTTTCCAACTTAGAACCTCCATTTTCTGTCAGATGTGTAGAAGTTAGTGATGATCAGGTAATTATAAGTATAGGAGCTTTTCCGTTTATTGAAGGTTTTACAATGACTATGAATGCCTTGAAAATTAATACAATGTATTCAGTAAACGTAGTTTAGGGGGGTATATAGGAATCACTTTGTCCGTCTGTCCATCTGTCCGTCTGTCTGTCTGTCTGTGATAGCAAACAATTTTTCATAATAGTTTTCTCAGTAACTACTCATCACAACAACTTGAAATTTTGTATGCAACTTTAGAATGATGTCCTGTACCGCAAGTAGCAATTTCAGAATTGCCGGACATCTACTTCCTGTTTACCGACTTAGTTAATTTTCAAGATATTTTGTCAATCGTAAAAAACTTTTCGTAACAGTTTTCTCAGTTACTATTCATCACTGTAACTTGAAATTTTGTATGCAAGTTTAGAATAATGTCTTATCAGCAACTAGCAATTTCAAGATTGCCAGACATCAATTTCCTGTTTACCGACTAAGTTAATTTTCGAGTTCTTTTTATGAAATTTCACAATATTTTTAGTACACAAAGGAATTGTGCAATTATAACTATTTTTTTGTGTGTGACAAATTATATTGGGATCTTCTACTCCAATGGGAGTGGGGGTATCATTTTGTGGCCCTCCAGGCCACAGTACCTCTAGTTTTTAAAAGATCTGTACTGTTATGTGATGTATTTGATTGCACTTGTTGTGATGTACAAGTTGGATGCAGAGAGTCTTGATTTGCAGTCAGGAATATTCTTTTCTCAGCCAATTGTCATAATAAACTTGACAAATATTAACTGCCATGATTTGTTGCAAATTAGCCCCCTTAAACTTAAAATATGATTATTTCTTTTACTTCATTAACATGCTAAATCTATTATGGAATGCAAGAAGTGATTAAGCAGCAATTAATTATAACAATGACCATTTTGTGGCTTACACAGTGTATTTTTTTAATACAACCTCCATAAAAAGGAGGCAATCAGCCAATACACAGTTTCAGAGGATTGTGAGGTATGCCAAGGAGATATGAAACAGAAAATAAACAAAGATGTCACAAAAAACAAATACATAAATCAACAAAACAACTGATTTTCTAATAGACTGTTGGTAGAACAAAACACCTTATTCTCAATAGGTCAGTAACTGATTGATTTTGAGAAAAAAGAGATTGTTATCATTTTCTACCAGTGTCATAATATTGTTTATCATTATTTTTTCAGGATACTGGAGACACAGTGGGAAGTGTACTTAAAGGATTTTTCAATATTAAGAAAAGAGACCCAGTTGGACGTTTACCAACATCTTCAACTTGTTTTAACTTATTGAAATTACCAAATTACCAAAAGAAAAGTACTTTGAGAGAAAAGTTACGATATGCAATCTGTTCAAACACTGGATTTGAATTATCATGATACAGGCTGTTTTTACCAAAATATATGTACTGTTTAGCAGGGAACACCATAATAATAATGGCAGGATCTCATATAGTACCAGGTCATATCATTGTATATTCACCTGGTGTATAATCGACACATAGGGATCACCATCATCTTGTATATCTGTACAGCAGTTTTTTCATCTCTATGGCAGTAGAATTACATAATTATCTGCAGCTTTTCAACTAACTTGGGGAAATAGTTCAGTTTATATGTGAATTATGTATTTTGATTTCTCTGTTCATCAGTTTTTTCATTACTTTTAATGCAGGTGACATATTAATTCATTGGAACATTATTATACATTTTTCCTATAATAGCTACACCCAACTAACAACTTCATTTCGAAAGGATACAGTGAATTAATAGTATTATTGTTCCTTGTCTATGACCTTAATGGTCTACTTGTTCCTATTGTATAACCAATTTAGCAATTTCATTTTACAATAGGTGTGATAAAGTTGTTCAACAGCAATAGATCGATACCAACATATATTGTAAAAAAGTTTTGGAGACTTGCTATTGTTAACTAATCTAAACAATGATGGTTCTTTTGAATTGTCTAACAATAATATTGTATATTAATCTGTAATGGCCTGGGGAGGTTTTACCTTGAAAAAGTGTTATCTTTACATGTAAAATGAAAAACAGCCAATCAGAGATTGCGATCCCGTCGCTACCCCTTTTTTGACCCCCCCCCCTTGTAAAAAAAGACAACTGTTTTTTAAACTAAATTTCTTTCTGTTGAAACAATAATTGTTACTGTAAAACACCAAAAAGATATGGTTGCTAGGTAGAATTTCAAAAAGTACAGGTTTCTGAGAATTTTAGAAAATTAACCAAAATTAGAATCAGTTTTTTTGCCCTCTGATTATTGAAAATGATCTTCACTACTGTAAGCAATTGAAAAAGATATGGTTGCTAGGTAGAATCCCCAAAAATAATGGGTCTTTGAGAGTTACAGGAAATTTACCAAACTTAGAATCAAAGATTTTTGCAGTCTGACTATTGAAAATGATCACTGAAACTATAAGGCATCAAAAAGATATGGTTGCTAGGTAAAATTCCAAAAGTAATTGATCTTTGAGAGTTTCAGAAAATTTACCAAAATTAGAATCAGTTTTTTTGCACTCTGATTATTGAAAATGATCTTCACTACTGTAAGGAATTGAAAAAGATATGGTTGCTAGGTATAATTCCAAAAAATAGTAGGTCTTTGAGAGTTTCGGGAAATTTACCAAAATTAGAATCAAAGATTTTTGCAATCTGACTATTGAAAAAAATATTGATCACTGAAACTATAGGGCATCAAAAAAGATATGGTTGCTAAGTAAAATTCCAAAAAGTAATTGGTCTTTGAGAGTTTCAGGAAATTTACCAAAATTAGAATCATATTTTTGAAATCCTTGTGTTCATACTAGCTGATGATATTAAAAATTTGCTTAATTATAAAACATCATGTTGGAATTTCAAAAATTACTAGTCTTTGACATTTTCAGGAAATTTACCAAATTTGGCACGGGGGTCTAAATTCTAAGAGCTTAGAACGGATTCAAAGAGTAATTCCAATAATTCCTCATGAAAATATAAACCACAAAATCAAAATCATACATAGAGTTCCAGTCGTTCTGATGAGTACTGATTTTTTTTCCATTTTTGGCCCCTGAAGGGCATGCCCCTAGGGGTCATACCAAAAGGCTGCTATCATCAGTAAATGAGATGCATATAATGGAACTTGCATACAAAGTTTCAGCTTCCAATCATGAATACTTCAGAAGATTTTGCTTATTACTGGTTATCTTGAAATACAATTTCGCTCATTTTTCTGCCCTGGGGCAAATTTCAAAATTCCGAAACCTTCGGCACAGACAACTTTTATAGTGTTACTTATACCCTTATTACAAGCTTTCTGCGATTTAAGGTGTAAGAGGAGTTGCAGCGGAATCGATTTTCTCATTTTTTTTTATCCCCTAGAGGCCATGCCCTGAGGAGTCATACCCAAATTCCGACACCCTGTGTGAAGTTGTTACATAATATATGAGTCGATTCCTGAGTTTCAACTTTCTAGCCCAAATGGCCTTGGAGATTTCTCCAATTATTGGATATTGCAAAAATTCGTTTTCGCCCATAATTTGCCCCTAGTGTGTTGGACCTAAATTCCGAATCCACAGTGCGCTACTTCAGATCATACTCTAGTATGGTGCCAAGTTTCAAATTTGTATCTCTTATAGTTCCAGAGCTATCGGGGAGCATTACAAACGCACGTACGTACATACGTACATATGGATGGACTGCATTACATAATCCCTCCGCTTTCGCTAAGTTGGGGGATAATAACAAAGACAAATCTACTCACTGATAAGATTTCAATTTATGTAAGAAATTTAAAATCCCTTTACATTATGCATAAAGCAGTATTCATTCTTTTAATGATGTAATTTTTAAATAAATTCATCTAGTACCTTTTTTTCACTGACTATATAAACTGTATATAGTTCCTTTTTTTCATCAACAGTTCAAGGTAAAACCTCCCCAGGCTATTACAGATTGATATACAGTAGTATTGTTAGACAATTCAAAAGAACCATCATTGTTTAGATTAGTTAACAATAGCAAGTCTCCAAAACTGTTTTACAATATATGTTGGTCTGTATCTATTGCTGTTGAACAACTTTATCACACCTATAGTTTAAAGAAATTGCTAAATTGGTTATACAATAAGAATAAGTAGACCGTTAAGGTCATAGACAAGGGACAATGAAATGTAGTTGTGATATTTCTATAGTTGATTTTAAGAAAGAAACTTGCTCCTGGCTCAAACTTGTTGTGACTTAAATTGATTACAAAATAACTTTAAACTGAACAGTTGGGGAGAAACAAATTTCTTTTTTTCTGATTTGTGGTTTATTCAGTTTAAAGCACATAGTAGAAATCATGTCAGCACAAATCAAGGGAAATTATGAAATAGATATGGGGATTTGTTGAGTTTTCTCAGTTAAATAAAAGTCATATTGTCATGGTGAAAATAAAAATGATTTCTAGTCACTGTAGTAAGTGATGTCACAATATCTCTTCAATGTCGTTGTCAAGTAGACAACTGGCGCATTGATATATATATATATATAAAAATAATCTGCATCTAAAATCTCAGTTTTTGAGTGAAAAATCTATACAATAAAAAGCATAACTAATCGACCATCATAAATATTAATAAAAATGACTCTCAAGTTGATCAATACATTGGATTTAACTCTTTGCAAAACAAGTTACACAACTTGTTTAATCCTTCTGTGTTGTTTGACACTCGTGACATTTTTGTTGATATTCATGATGGTCAATTAGTTGCAATATAAATCAGATTTGATTTTAGATAAATTATGTAACTGTATCCGTCACCACATGTGAGATTCATATTTCATTTAATATATGGATTTTTAGATTTTTGATTTTTTTTTTGATTTTGAAAACACATAGTAAAATTTTGATGAAAAAGTTTTATAATTGACTGTAATATAATGAAGTGTATGTTTTATATTGAATATTTTTTAATTCACCTATTCTGTGACAAAAGTGGTTCTTATATGAATCAACTTGCTACTTTCAAGTTATTTTTTTGCACAATGAAATCTGATTTTTTTTATCACTGAAGTGACCAAAACAATATGTATGATTTTTCAAGCTAAATATTACAGCACACCCAAATACTAAAATATTTCATATTTTAGTGATCATGTCTCGTACCTGCCTACTCTCCCTTTTAATGAGGAAAATGGGGAACCCTTCCCCTCCACCATAGAGACTTCATATATCAAATCTTAAACTTTTGAAAGAAAATGTAAAGACAATGAATGAGTAAAATATATAAAATTATTAAAAGCAAGAAATATACCTAAGTACCTATTAATTTTTTTTTATTTTGACATTTCCAAAACTTTGCAGACATGAATTCTTTTTCTGCTCATTATTATTTTTAATGGAAAATATATTACTGTATAGTGGATTCTTTTCGCAGGGTTTTTATTTTCGCCTATTTTTGCGGATGGACTAAAATCGCGAAATTGAATTCTGCGAAAATTTTATATATTCTTATAATATATAAAGGACCTTTGATGATCCGCGAAAATTAATAACGCTTAAATTTTTGGCACACTTTTTCAACTCAAATTTGCGAAATTTTTTACTAGTGAAAATACCCCTCTCTATGGTAATTGAATTGTCAGTTTTGATTTTTCAGAACACTTCTGGCTCTGTTGTTATCGTTAACATTTCTAGCTATGGTATAATTGAAATATTTTTGGATTAGTGTCTACCCAAAGGATAGAATTCTTATGTTACAACCCAGGTGACCAACCTCACGCAATCAAACATTAGTGATCATACCCATGCTAAAAGAATCCTTTTCAGGAAACCTCGTACACATCTTTCTGATCTCATAAAAAACTCTGACACTCAATAGTCTNTTACCAAATCTCACAAAGATTTGGTTATCATTATTATTGTTACTGCATACTGTCCAACACAGAGGTAAAAGCTATACCAAATGTTTTAAAATGTGTATGACTAAAGATAATGTTTTGTTAAAACATAAGTTTTGTATAACTAAAGCAAATGGACAGGTTAAAAATTGTTACTTGGCAAAATCTGATGGCTTGCTAGTATTACACTCTGTAACACATAAGTTGTCTCAATGGCCATCTGCAAAAACAAAATTTACAGTGACAGATTTAAGCAATAACAGTACATTATTTGAATACCCAAGGGCGTCAATCGTAGATTTGACGGTCAAAATGCAGTTTATAGGCGACGCGAAGCGGAGCCTGTAAACGGATATTTTGACCGTCAAATCAAGATTGACGCCCTCGGGTATTCAAATAATGTACTGTTATTGCGATTCTAATGCAACAAATCAATTTCATGTTCTATTTTTAACTCGTGAATTTGTAACAATATTAGGAACCAGACTAAACAGGGAACCTACTTTGTCACAGGTGTGTAGATGGTGGAATTGACGGTCAGTTTTGACCTATCAAAACCTTCGTTATATAAATGTTGCATTAGAATTTTTATTATTCATACATACTGTTCCAATAGGAGGAATCATTCCATCTGAATCGGGGTACATCAGATCTTTAGCTTTACTTTTCATCTCATCATCCTGTAATACAAAAAAAAACCTAAGTCACATCTATAACTCAATAAAAGATACTCTGCCTCCCAAATTAATTACAAAATGAATGTATGATTCACTAAATTAGGAGCTTGAGACTTTAAACAGATAAATATATAAATCGATTTGTGCAAGTACAGGTAAAATTGAACAGTGTTTTAGTTAAAAATATTCATACTAACCCACATAGCCTCTGGTCTATAAATCAAATATATGATAGCATTTTGAAGCAATGCTATGAAAACAATGTACTCCCAACAGACCAAAAGAAACCCCTATCATTGTACACTTCCATATCTTTTAAAACATTGGAACATTTTTAATGAAGTATACAATTTTAACATTACTTTTGAAAGACTATAATGACCTTTATTGTACACCAGTTCATAAGAAGAAATTCATAATGAAAATTAAATTTTAACATTACATGTACTTTTGAAAGAGTATAATAACCTTTATTGTACACCAGTTCATAAGAAGAAGCTAACTGTAATTTAATTCCCAAGGACCATTCAGACATATGGTAATGTAAAAATTTTCATTTGAATTGAGAGCCCATTTAAACTTGCACTGTTCACAATGAATAACAGAAAGAAACTAGAGGCTCAGAGACTGAGTCTGTATTGCTCACCTGAAAAAATACTTCTATGTCATGCATGACCAAAAATATATTTATTACCAATGGGGTCTAATGTTTAGCTATGTTCTCCATTAGCACCCATATTTTTTGTCTGATCCTATTGAAATGAGTAATTTTTGCAAAGGACCTTCTATACATTTAGTTAAATTTGCTTGAATAGTTTCAGAGAACATGATGAAAAGAATGGTTTTCTCATACCGGGCCCCAATGTTAAACTATGTTCTGCAGTGGAGGCCATGTTTTTTGTTGGATCAAAATGAAATGAGCAATTTTTGTACAGTACCTTCTGTACATCATTCCTGTAAAGTTTGGTTTAATTTGTTTCAATGTTTTCAGAGGAGATGATAAAAATGTGATTTTCCCTTAGGGTCCAATGTTAAACTATGTTACATGCTGGCGGCCATGTTTTTTATCGGATTGTAACCAAATAAGCAATCTTTGCTGAGGACTTTCATTACATCATTCCTGTAAAGTTTTGTTAAATTTACTTCAGCAGTTTAAGAAGAAAAGGTCCAATGTTCAACTATGTTCTGCGCTGGTAGTCGAATTCTAACGGACACAGCTTTGCATGAGGGAGATACTCCTTAGTTTTCAAAAAAATTTACAAACATTTTAGGTATTGTAAGGTTCAAAATACAATCGGCTTTCGGGTCAGCACCGAAGTACTGACTACTGGGCTAGTGAATACCCTCGGGGACTAACAGTCCACCAGCAGAGGCATCGACCCAGTGGTAACAAATAACTAAATACCCAAGTTACTGTTAATTTAATTTCTGCATATGCGCATTTCGAAAAATTATGTCTCTTCTGTGCAGATAAAGAGCAATCTTTGTTAAGGACCTTTAGTTCATCATTCCTGTATAGTTTGGTTGGTTTCAGAGGAGGAAATGAAAATGTAATTTTTCCCATAGGGTCCAATGTTAAACACAAGTTCCATGCTGGCGGCCATGTTTTTTATTGGATTGGAACAAAATGAGCAATCTTTGTGAAGGACCTTTAGTACATCATTCCTGTAAAGTTTAGTTGAATTTGCTTTAGTGGTTTCAGAGAAGAAGGCGAAAATGTGATATTTCCAATAGGATCCAATGTTAAATGTAAGTTCCGCACTGGAAGCCATGTTTTTTATCCATCTGAACGAAATGAACAATCTTTGTAAAGGACTTTAGTACATCGTTCCTGTAAAGTTTGTTTGAATTTGTTCAGTGGTTTCAGAGGAGAAGATGAAAGTGTGAAAAGTTAACAGACGGCGGACAACAAGTGGACCATAAGACTTGAATATCAATGTTAACTGTATATCTGACCCAGCTGGCTTATTAGACTTACAGTTTAGTTCACTTACTTTAAACCATGGATGTTGCAAGGCATCTTCCAGGGTCATTCTTTTTTTAACATCAACTGTCATTAATTTCTTGATCATATCTATAGCTGTAAAAAGAAACCTGTCAGTATTAACAATGATAAAAACAAACTATATTTACATAGTTATATGTGATTCCATGTAACTTCATACCAATCATGTTATTTTTCTATTAACAAAACAAATGGTTCTAAGCAAGAGTTCTGTGTCAATAATTTCAATAAACTAATTCACACTCCAAACAATCTAGTTCTCTGAAGCTAAGAGTTTCCCTTTGTAGTAAACCTTAACAATATCCGCTTTAAGTTGGTTTCAACATTATTTTCTCCAACAGAAACAGGAAAAAATCCTGCAATTACTGAAAAATTGCAAAATATTAAGGAAATTGACACAGTCCTTGTGGAATCCAACAGTCCAATAGTCAAGAGATGTACATCTAAATTCTTAGAGAAGGCAAGTCTAAATTGACTATATTGTTTTAAAATAATTAATGACTTTCTGTTTTATGCTAAACTTGAAACTATTCTATTACAATTTTTGGACAATTACTACTAAATTTGAGTTATCTAAAGCTTGTACCCAATATAAACATAGTAATTATTACCATCATTTGAAATATTACTCCAGTACTGTGTTGGGAATGTATAATGTCCTCCTAGGATCTGTTTTGGCAGTTCCATGTCTTTTCTTTCATCAGAGAATGGAGGGTATCCTGATATACTGTCAAAATATACATGCATAAAATTATATTTCTTTACTCATTTTAAGGATTGTATAAAATTACATTTCTTTACTCATTTTAAGGAATTTTTAAGGACTATTGACAACAGAATGATTCAGGAATTCAATTTCCGTCATATTAAAAGATGTTGACAAGTCGGCATACTTGTAAAATATGTTAGGTCCAATCAGAAATTTCAAGAACAATGAACAAGTGTGGACCCAAATTGATGTCTCGCCCGTCCCTGCTTGATCGCAAAATTGATGTGAAAACTCAAACTGCCTAAATCAGAAAACTTAACATGTTCACTAGACTGTGAAATTAGATTAACTGACAAAAGCAATATAGCAGACTGTCACATATCCCACAAAACCAAAATTCCAAATATTAATGACCTACCACTGATAGATACCAAACATGTTCACTAGACCATGAAATTGAGGTCAAGGGTTAAAGCCAAATAGCATCTTCTATCTAAGACAAACCCACATGCCAAATATTATTGAACTTACATAAATAGATACTAAGAAACTTAACATGATCACTGGACCATGAAATTGAGGTCACAGACAAAAACCATTTAGCAGACTGTCATGAACTACTCAAGACCAACCTATATACCAAATATCATTGACCTACTAATAATAGTTACTGAGAAAATGACCTAATCACAAAAACTTAACATGAAAGTTTACGCCGCCCCCGCCATACTTTGTACGCATATGTCTCGCTTTCCGCGCCTTTCGTCGCGGGCGACACAAAAACCAATAATGCCTTTGTATTTCTGAATAGATCCATTGTAATGGCCTTAAAAAGATTACATTGGTAGTTTTTACTGTTATTCAAAATCGACCACATTTCCAAGTTTTTCAGAAGTTATCTCCCTTTTTCATAAGTTGCAGATTTTCTTAGTAGTGTGACAGTGTTTTACCAGCAGACTAGGCTCCTTGTCTTTTTATTGATGTTTACTTGTGTAGTTTCCAGGTGAATTGTGACATGTAATTGTGATTTTCAGCCATTGTTGGAGTTTCTTGATAAATTAAATTAAATAACACACATACTCACCAAATAAATAAAATAACACCTAAACTCCAACAATCTATAGCCTTAGTGTACTGTCCACTACCAGCTGTTATTAAGATTTCTGGTGCTAAATATGTAGGTGTACCACAGAATGTCTTCATGATGGACCCAGCATCAACAAACTTTGATAAACCAAAATCTGTAACCTGATTCAAGTTAAAATTTTACAATAATGAAGAGCTTTTGATAATTATAAGTATTAAAGAAGAACAGAAATAGAAGAAAATATGTATTAAGGTGTCTCAGTGGTATTATTCCGCCATTTTTGTCTAATAATTGTTCATTTAGGTTTCATTCATTGAAAAATTTAACAAAATATTTATTTAAAATGAAAAGAAAGTTCAAATGTATTTAAAATATATATTCCTAATCATTTTTATAACATTTTCGTTACATAAACGTGAGCTAAAGTACATAAGCTTTAAATTTGTTACTGGATTTACAGAACACAGAAATTATTCAAGGGAGATAATTTAATAAAATATTTTAACAAAGATATCACTAGAGAAATTAACATTTTGCAACTTTTCTCTCTTATTTAAACGGTGACCCCTAATTTTTCTTTTTTATATGTAAACTACATAATGATAATTTAACACATGCAAAGTATGAAAAAATTCTATAATAGATTTTTCAAACTATCCCCTCATATGATCATTTTCCCTATCATTTCTATGTAAAATCCTGAAATTTTCAATTTCAGATTCTGCGCTAAAATGCACGGTGACCCCCAAATTTTATTTTACATTTTGAACACTAATACAATTATGTTTCTACACATAAAATTTTACAAAATTCTATAATAGGAAATTAATACCCTGCAGACACCTTAAGTGCAAACCCACTAAAAGTTGGTTAGCACCTAATATACATTTTATCTTTAAACAATCAACATAAGGATGGGCCTGTAAACATAATATTTCAATTATTCATATTTGCATACTGTATTCATTAAACGTATAAAACATTGTTGTCTGACATCTGAACTGCTTACATCATACAACTCATCATTTCTTATAAATGATGAGTTTGAATTTTGATTTTTCTCTAGTTTTGCTTCTGTATTCATTTGCCCATGTATTCTTAATAACATTACATTAAATACTTAGTAATTTTCACAGATACACATGATACAGGCTAATTAATCTTCAACAAAAATTTGGGTTAAAGCTTTAAAAAACAACAAAGATTGATGAACAGAAAGCAATCACCTGATACAATGTAGACTTGCAAATCACTCACTCAATACAACTCATCATTTCCAAGTTCCAGACTAATATCAAATTATTCTCAGTAATACAAGCCAAGAAATTTTTGACCAAAGTTAAGTTTATATAATAGTATAAGCAAACAGGAAGAAGGGGTGCCCGATAGACCTGCAAATGTATACAAAACAAAGCTAAACATATTAAATCATTCCCTTTGATAGAAGCTGTTAAAGAAACAAGAGCTGTCGCCAAATGGCAGCAAAATATACCCCCTGCTCATTGAACCCTTAAGTGGGTGTGGACACAACACAGATGTGGACACAATGCAAGTATGGACATATTGATATAATATTCAAGAAAGAACTTTTGAAAGGGTGCCAATGAAAATACTCTGTCAAAATCAGACAAAAATAAAATTCATTCTTTCTTTGCCTCTTTGACATTTTACGCAAAAATCATAAGCATTCTAGAAATTTCATTACAACACTTTGAAAACAACTTTTCAAGATGAATACAATGAAAAGAGTGTTTCTCTCCCCAAGCTTGATTTCACAATATCTATGCCTTGAATTATTTTTTTTGAAAAATTGTCTAGGTCCAAAAAATCATTGCAAAAAGAATCAACAAAAGTCCAAATCAAATTACCTCCTGGACATCATTATATTCCTTCATGCACTTCTCCATAGAGTGTCCTTTTGTGTAAAGTTTCATCAAAATCCTTCAAGTGGTTCAAGAGGAGTTGTGCTTACAAGAAGTGTGGACAGACCGACGGACAGACAGGATGATTCCTATATACCCCCCTGAACTTTGTTTGCGGGAGGTATAATTAGGCTTTAGTTAAACATCAAACTTGTTAATATACTGTAAAAGGGAATATTTTCGCGATTTTGATTTCAAAACTTATTCGCGAGGTTTTAATTTTGTGATTCTCACGTTTTTTTCATTACGTTCGTATTAAAAGCAATTTTAAGCGCGAGGGGTCATTTTCGCGAATATATGCCAATCACGAAATTAGCGAAAATTTCCCCTTTTACAGTACTCCAGCTGCATAATTTTATTAGCAATAAAAAATGAACCATTCCTACACTAGAACCAAAATTACATCTAAAAAGGATTTAAACAAGAGGCTCTCAAGAGCCTGTATCGCTCACCTGGGCCATTGCTGACAAATACAGTCAAAAATAATAATACCAATGTTGAATGCCAATCTTGAATCTGTTCAGACAAGCCAGACACATTTTAAGAAGGGGACAAACTAAGGTCCATTGTGACCAAGTGTGATTCCAATTGGCCAAGTACTTTCAGAAGAGAAGATCTTGGAATATGTTTCCCCATAGGGTCCAATGTTAAACTAAGTTCCCCGCTGGTGGCCATCTTAGATGATGTGCAGACTTGCCGGACTCATTTTTGAAAGGGAACCACCTAACGACTATTCTGGCCAAATTTGGTTCCGATTGGCTCTGCGGCTTCAGAGAAGAATATCTTTGAATACCTTCCCATAGGGTCCAATGATAAAACCAGGCTTCACGCGCTGGTGGCCATCTTGGATATGATGCGGACTTGACAGACACTTTTTTGAAAGGGGACCAACTTAGGACTATTGTGAACATCAATATGTATTTGGAAACCAAATTTCATTGAAATCGGAAAATGTTGAATTTTCC
>MJUU01069283.1:31727-42266 GCA_002080025.1 Modiolus philippinarum | reverse complement strand
TTGAAAATTTTACGGAAAAGGGGCAATAACTCCAACATGGGTCATCGGATTTTCTTCAAAATTGCACGGCGGGTAGATCTTGTCATTCTGATCATTTTTACCCTTTGTCAGATTTTTGATATCTGGTACGGTTTTTGAGTTATTTGCCAAAAACAGCAATCTACCCCTACGTTCTATTTTTAGTAACAGCGGCCATGTTGTTTGGTCCTCGGACTAACCGAACACATTTTTTAAACTACATACCCTGGTGATGATCCAGGCCAAGTTTGGTTTCATTTGGCCCAGTAGTTTCAGAGGAGAAGATTTTTGAAGAAAAGTTTACGACGGACGGACGGACGGACGGACGGACGGACGGACGACGGACGACGGACGCCAAGTGATGGCAAAAGCTCACCCTGGCTTTAGCCAGGTGAGCTAAAAAACCAACAAAAAACAAGCATTTTGTTAACTCAAAGATCCAGGATAAGTTGCCCCCACTAACTTTTGTGACAGACAACTGTCAAGACTTAAAACAATGACTCCCCTTGACATGCTTGAAAGGCAATATACATGAATATCAGATGCCAATCAGATCAAATTAGTAAATGTGTGTTTAAAAGTTGTAAATACACAGTTTATTATCTGATAAACTTACTTTAATCAATGTTTCGTTGTTCTCTGTGGCTAGTAATATGTTCTCTGGCTAAAAATATAGTAATTATAGATATAATGAAGATATACATGTAGAATTATTGTGAAAAAATACATGTATTATGCATTCATTTATTTTTGGTAATCACTGAAATGCTTTAATAATATTAACCATTTGCTGTTTCATGCCAAGTGTTTAATCCTTCAGCTTTATCATGGCCAGAACAGTTTAGGTCTATGAAAGGTTATAATATGTGTCCTGATTGTACTAGACAAACACACTGAGCTGGCTTTTTAATGAGCCAACTCAAAAAGTACATGCATCTGCACATTTTACGACATGTACTTGGCATTTATTGTTAAAATAAACCATTCTCACTCCCTTAATTGGAGAATCATTTTGCAGTGCCAATTACATCATTCTTTCTACTCAATGGAATTTAACCATTTTGGCAGTTATTATACTACTATTATCTTATGAGTTTTAAGTTTTTTAGTGGTGCATTGTTTTCAGTAAATAAATAAATATTTATGCATTTTCAAACAACTGCTAATTTAGTGGAAAGTTAGTGGCCTAAGAACATAACAACACAACTAGGATTTCATAACTTATATTTGTTAGCATGATTCTCAAGTAATATATTTGTAAAATTACTGGGAAGATGTAATGATTTGAAACAACAAAATGCCAAAGTTACTGTATATTTAATTTCTGCAGATGGCTATCTCGACAACTTTATGTCTCTTCAGTGCAGATCAAATCAATACATTTGGAAGACCATAAACAAGTTGAAAGAGACTAAATTACCAACAGGATTTAAACTGATAAAACTAAGGGAGTTGAAAAATCTGACAGAATGTCAAACCACACCCTGCAATCACCATTCAATTTATCAGGGTTGAAATCTGACAGATATGAAGAGGCAATTAAGGGGGTTCGCTACTCTTTTTCAAAATAAATAGGATTTCAATAAGTGTGACTTTTAGTTAAAAAGTTAAAAAAAAGATGTAATTTAAGTGAAAAAAATGGACAGGTTGATGATCTCTTTTTAGAGATGCAAGGGTTTAAAAATTTGGCAGGAATGTGAACTCCTCTGAATTAGGTAAGCATGGTATTAACCATGAATGAATGTGACAGAAAAAATAGAATGTACTGAATTTTTTACAGAATGGTCATAAAGATGTATAAAATGAAATTATGGAAAAAAAATTATGGAATAAAACCAGGGGATTCTGAAAATCTGACAGACATCTCATAACATGAGGAGCGAACCTCCTTCAGGAAAAAACAAGAAGTCTATGTACAGATTACTACAAAATTTGGATGCTGTAACAAAGAATAGATAAAAAGACTTGAAATCTTCTCAAATCTTCAAAGTACAAACCTTTAGATCTCTGTGTGTAATTCCTTGATCATGTAGGTACTGAAAATAAAAAAAGAGTGTCATTTATAGTAGACTCATGCCCATTTCTGAAAATTTCATTCATCATATATACTAAAACCAACAGCAAAGACAGTTTTTAAAAGAATACTACATTTTCAAATTTACAAGTTGGAAAATCAATTGTCTTTTACCTAACAGTATAACAACAAGTTTATATGTAATAATGTCAATAAATTAATGTATAGTTTTTTTTATCTAATTCATGCATCCATAACTAAATATGATGCTTTGTGAAACAAATTATCTTTTTTTCAGAATCTGTAAAGCCTCCTAAAGTAATCTCACCACAAACTAAAATCATCAGTAATCAATGATTACAAGGTTCACCTTGTTATTGTACATTGTCACGGAAACCTTATTTTTCCCTGATGCTGACATACATGTACCAATAGGGGCGTATACGTATACAAGGTTAAGATATTTCTGCCTCATTCAAGATGTTAACTTGAATATAAGTCAATCATGCAGAAAATGTAGATCAAAGTGAATTAAATTTTGCCTGGATGCTGACCTTCCACCAAAGGTGCATGCACATGCAAGATAAGATGATTCTACCATGTACAGTACTTGAGATTTGATCTCAGACCTGAACATGAATTAAGTCAATAATCGAAGTGACCTAATTTTGCTTGTATACTGTCTTATCATCAAAGGTGCATGCTAGGTGATCCTACCATGCACAGTAACCAAGATATGACTTCAGATGTAAACTTAAATGTAAGTCATGAATGTGGAAAATGAATGTCAAAGTGACTGAATTCTGCCTGGATGAAGACCTACTGCCAAAGATGCACCAATTCAAGATAACCATTAGTGATTAACATAGTTTACTTTTGGACTCAACAGGAAACCATTTAGAGATGTCCGAAACTGCTGTCTATGTCAGATATTGTCCAGGTGAGTGATACAGGCTCTTGAGAGCTTCTTATTTATACCACACCATAGAAATAGGTATGGTAAATGTGATACCTTCATTCCAACCATTAACTTTTGAACAAAAGCACATACTTCTCCAATTTTATGAAAGTTAAATGATCCTAGCAAATACAGTAATCATACATACTCCTGAATGCAAGTCATTCATATGGAGAATGTAGGTCAAAGTGACCTAATTTTGCCTGGATGCTGACCTGCCACCAAAGATGTATTCACATGCAATCTGAGATGACCCTTACATGTACAGTAACTGAGATATTATCTTGGACAAAAACTTGAATGTAAGTCAATCCTGCAGAAAATATAGGTCAGAGTAAACTGATTTTGCCTTGATGCTGACCTACCACCAAAGATGCATACACATTCCTACCGATCTCAGTTACTGTACATGGTAGGATCATCTAACATTGCAAAAAGACCTAAATTTTGCTGGATGCTAACCTACCACCAGAGATGCATACTCATGAAAGGTTAGATGATCCTATCATGTACAGCACTTGAGATGTGAATTCGGACCTAAAATTAAAATTATAGGCAATCAAGCAGAAAATATGAGTCAAAGATAATAATTTTCTTGGAGGCCAAAATGCTGATTTGGAAGTAGATGCCATACTCCCATAGCCCCCTAAACTTAGTTGAAGAGAACTAAAAATAATACAAATATATATCTTAACTTGCTTTTAACTTGTATCATTTTTTTGCCATATGAAAATACAGCAAAATTATATGAATCCTATGGAGTTCTACAGTGTATGGCCGTAAAGTGGTATCATTTGTCCCTGAATTTATAAATTAGCTTCACAACTATGCACAAAAATATGTCACTTAGCATTATCTTATGTTTCAACCAATTAATTGTTAGGCCACATCAAATTAATTAATAGATTCTCATCCCCACCCGCCCCATTTTTTCTGAGCTCATTTTTTTTTTTTTTTCAATTTTTCAGAAATTTCCTTTAAATTCCTATCAATTTTAGTGAAAATCAGTAAAAAATATAAAATAAAACCCTCCCACCCGCCCCAGATTTTTTTTTTATATAGGTGGATGAGAATCTACAAATTAACTTGATAGGGCCTTATACATCTTGAACTTAGTATAAGGTATGAGTAAAGGTCAATGTTGACGGCCTCATGGTGACTTCAAGATAAAGAACAATAATAAAAAGAGTTGTTCCATTGCTAAGTTTTAACATGTATTTGTAGAGACTTTGTCTCATTTGCAGTTACTCCATATCCCTTCATTGTTACTATGAAAACCAAATTGTACATACTTTTACTGCACAAACCATCTGATAGAATAATAACTTGGCAGTTGGTTCATCATACTGTCCAATACTGACTACTTTATCAAATAATTCACCACCTTCAACTCTAGGAAAATAAAGTCATAAAAATAATTCTTTTTTACATACACAAGTGTGGACCCAAATTGATGTCTCGCCCATCCCTGTTGGCCACTAAATTGATGTAAAAAGTCAAACTGACATGTTCGCTATAGTAAAATTAGGGTAACTAACAAAAGTAATAAAGCAGACTGTCTTGCACCAAATTAAACCAACCTAAATACCAAATATTGTTGACTTACCACTAATAAATACTGAAAAGTCAAACACGTTCACTAGACCATGAAAATGACATCTAGGGCAAAAGCAAATAGCAGGCAGTCACTTTCCACCAAAGACCAACCCATATACTAAAATATTATTGACCTACCATTTATAGATAACGGATAAACTCAACATAATCACTGGACCATGAATTTGAGGTCACAGACATAAGTCTTATCGCAGACTGTCATGTACTACCCAAGACCAACAAACATACCAAATATCATTGACATACCACTAATAGATACTGAAAACTTAACATAATTACTGGACCATGAAATTGAGGTCACAAACAAAAACCATAAAACACACCATCATGTACTTCATTAGACCAACCCACATACTAAATATCATTGATGTACCATAAATAGTTACTGAGAAATTGATCTAATCAGAAAAACTTAACATGATCACTAGACCATAAAATTTATGTCATGGACAAAAACCATATGACAGACTGTCAAGTACCACCCATATCATTAACCTACCACTAGCAGTTACTGAGAAACTGAACTAACAACAAAAAATTAACATGTTCATTGGACCGTAAAATTGAGGTCACAGACAAAAGCCATATAGTAGACTGTCATGTACTACTGAAGACCAACCTACATATCAAATACCATTGACCTTACACTTATAGTTACAGAGAAAATGACCTAATCACAACAAGAGCTGTCGCCGAATGGCGTCCAATTATACCCCCGCTCTGGCGGATTGTATCCTGAATCATAGAGGAAAAGTGCAAAGTCAAGTGTGTTCATGAACCCAATACAGAAGTGAACATTAAAATTGACTAAGTAAGTAAACAGGAAGTAGTGTCTTGATTGGTCTGAAAATGCATCACACAATATGGCATGACTATACAAAGCTTGTGCAGGGTTAGAAATAAACTTTTTTCCTCCAGGGGCCAGCTGGGCCCCTAACTTTAAATTTCTAGGGGCCCAGATTTGAACGTAAAATGCTGATGTTTCAATATGACATGTATTCTTTTCAATTGGTTTGTTGTGATTTTTGTGTGAGTATAACTATTGTTAATGGAAGTATAATGAAGATACTCCAGTGGTTTGTGATACATGGGAATGAAAATAAATACAAAGCATTTACTAGTACTAAAATAACATCCAACCCTGTCTATAAGATGAAGCTAATTAAAAGTGTATTTTAACTCTTTTAAAAAAAGAAGTTAGAATCTCAGACTGTTGGCAGTGAAACAATATCAGAAGAACAATATTTATTCAGTTTTTACAAACAATAAACATCCATACTGCTGATGATACAACACAAATAATATAAAAAGTCAACTAGTCAGTGGGGTTAAGGAACCCAAAAAACGTAAATCCCAAGACGATAATGCTATCTGGTTTGTAACTTTTACAGCCTTCAAGGAACAAATTATTTGTTTTATCCTTTGAAAATTCCTGACATATTTTATAGGTCATCCTGTTTTCCCCATCTCTAAGCCATGGTCGCCTCTGTTCACATTCTTTTAGATACGACCTTGTCCTTTTTGTTTTTTCATATCCTTTAGAATACTCCCTTTTATCGTCTTGGGATTTACGTTTTTTGGGATCCTTAACCCCACTCATAAAGTTCCACATTTTGAACAAAAATAAAATGAATGTTATAATTTCGGAAGCTTAACGGAACGGGTCTGCATTTTTTCCGGTATTTTGAATAAAAGTAAAAATCAATCGGGAAATCAATACATTGTTGGTAGTATGAAGGACCTACTAATATTGTGTTTACACAATATTTTTTCACACATTTTTGCGCAATATATGTTAAATTTTTTTGACGGAATATCAAAATGTCGTCAATTCATAACACTTCTTGTACTTTGGTTTTCAGACATACATTGTATCATGAAAATACATTCGTAACTTCTCGTCCATTACCAATGTACTGTAGGTGGAGGAAGATGACCGAGTAGTTACGAACTATGCACCAAACGGTTAGGGAGTCACCGCGATGTTAACCAATCGCAATTACGTTTTTAGAGCGAGAGAACCCGGCACTGTATTCTTTAGAAATACCCGTTATCACAATTTACCCAACTGTTTCAAAATTGTCTAGTCGCCAACTGGGCGAGCAAGACTAGGAAAAACGTTCGCCCAGCTGGAAATCTAGGGGCCACGTGCGACAGGGCGACCGCTAATTTCTTTCCCTGTTGTGACAAAATTTCAAAGCTGCATCATAAAACAATGCAGAGAAATCTTTGACAAAAACTTACTCTATTGTGCCATAATTGCAAAAAAATTGACCAAGTCGGTAAACAGGAAGTAGTATTCCGACAAGTCAGAAAACACATCCCACAATATGACATGACCATGCAAAGCTTCTGACAGAATTTCAGCTTTGTATCATTTACCATCACAGAGAAAACTTTGACAAAATTCACTCTATAATGATACAAGTGTCAAAATTGAACAAGTCGGTAAACAGGAAGTAGTATTCTGACAGGTCAGAAAATGCATCCCACCATAAGGCATGACCATGCAAAGCTTCTGACAAAATTCCAGCTTTGTATCATTTACCATTACTGAGAAAACTTTGACGAAAATTCGCTCTATAATGCTTCAAGTGTCAAAATTGACCAAAGTCGGTAAACAGGAATTAGTATTCTGATTGGTCCAAAAATGCTTCCCACAATATGGCATGATTATACAAAGCTTGTGACAAAATTTCAGATCTGTACCTTTTACCATTGCTGAGATATATGTGATGGAAATGTGTTACAGACATCATTCCTGTAAAAATGTGGTTGAATTTGCTTCAGTGGTTTTAGAGAAGAAGATGAAAATGTGATTTTTCCCATACAGTCCAATGTTAAACCTAAGGTCTGTGCTGGCAGCCATGTTTTTTATCGGATCGGAACTATATTCTGTGTTGGTGGCCATGTTTTCTATCAGATCGGAACAAAATGAGCAATCTCTGATAAGGACCTTCCATACATCATTCCTGTATTAAAATGTGGGTGAATTTGCTTCAGTGGTTTTAGAGGAGAGGATGAAAATGTGAATTTTTCCATACGGTCCAATGTTATTCCTAAGTTCTGTGCTGGCAGCCATGTTTTTTATTGGATCGGAATGAAATGAGCAATCTTTGGTGAGGACCTTTAGTACATCATTCCTGTGAAGTTTGGCTGAATTTGCTTCAGCTGTTTCAAAGGAGAGAATGAAAATGTGACTTTCCCAAAGGGTCCAATGTTAAACTATGTTCCTTGCTTGCGGCCATGTTTTTTATCTGATCAAAACAAAATGAGCAATTTTTGTTAAGGACCTTTAGTATATTATTCCTGTTAAGATTGGTTGAATTTGCTTTAATGGTTTCAGAGGAGAAGATGAATATGTGTGTAATTTTTCCATATGGTCCGATGTTAAACTATGTTCCATGCTGGCAGCCATGTTCTTTATTGAATCCGAAAGTTATGAGCAATCTTTGTTAAGGGCTTTTAGTACATCATTCCTGTAAAGTTTGGTTGAATTTGCTTCAGTGTTTCAAAGGAGAAGATGAAAATGTGATTTTCCCAACGGGTCTAATGTTAAACTATGTTCTGTGCTGGGGGCCATGTTTTTATCAGATCAGAACAAAATCAGCAATCTTAAGGACTATTAGTACATCATTCTTGTAAAGTTTGGTTGTATTTGCTTCAGCGGTTTCAGACGAGAAGAAGAAAATGTGATTTTCCCATAGGGTCCAATGTTAAACTATATTCTGTGCTGACGGCCATGTTTTTTTTATCAGAAAAAAATGAGCAATCTAAAGGATCTTTAGTACATCATTCCTGTAAAGTATGGTTTAAATTGTTTCAATGGTTTCAGAGCAGAAGATGAAAATTTGATTTTCCCATAGGGTCCAATGTTAAACTCAAGTTCTGTGTTTGTGGCCATGTTTTTTGTCTGATCGGAACGAAATGAGCAACCTTTGTAAAGGACCTTCCATACATTATTCCTGTAAAGTTTGGTTGAATTTGCTTCAGCAGAATCAGAAGAGAAGATGAAAATGTGAAAAATTTAATGGACGACTGACAAGGGACGCCAAGTGATGGCAATAGCTCACACTGACCCTTCGAGTCAGGTGAGCTAAAAAATAGTTGTGATATTATGTGTAGTTGTTCAGAAATGGAGCCAAACACAAACTTCAACCAATTTAACAGAAGTGTAAAAGGTACAATATAGGCACTCAGTTGTTGGTGGATCTTGTAGTACTAATCAGGGTGCATGCAGTGATCTAAAATTATCTAATTAATTTTGGTTAAGGAAGAATCTTCTAAAGCATAATATATTGTATATTAAAATTTTTACAACAGCAAATTTATTTCTCATGGAAACATATGTATGTGTAAAATGTTCAGTATACATGTATTATGTGCACTTACAATTCTAAAACAATATATAATACATCAGGTAGGTCTATTACATCTTCTATACCAATTATACATGGCTGAAATATACAACAAATACAATTTATATTGTCTATCATGTCGATTTAAATAACATTTAGTTTCCATTTCAAAAAACAATATATAGATATGATTTTATCCAGATATAAAATTGAACCTTCCATTTGAATAAATTCATACATGTATAACATTAATAATTTATTACTAAAATGAAAATATCTATGTTATGTTGTAGTATCCAATATTGGCTCTAGTACAGTGGTATAATCTACATAAAAAAATAGAACTAAATGATAACCAAAATATACATGAAAATTGAACTAAACGATAACCTATTCTGCAAATAGATAAGAGTTTTCAACAAACTCTTCTTTAAGATTCTCATATCAAAAGTTTTTAACGATAAAAATTCAATATTTTCTATGGTGATACTCTCATGTCGTAATGATATTTCCTATAGTGATACTCACATGTCGTAATGATTTTAATATTTTTACTTCAGTCATAACTTGGTTACTCAAATTCTGAAATTGAAATGAAATAGATATCAAGAAACTATACATAATATCTTGTAATTGATATTAGAGTATGATTAATATCTTCCATAAGAATAAAAATCTGGAGTTTTACACATATGTAAGCGTACTTTCTTTCCGGCGTGCAGAATTTCCGGGTATATAAACAACCTTTTGTATTTCTACCTTGATGTTTATTCCATCACGGTCAGTACTCCATTATGGTTGGTCAATTAGATGTTGTGGATATTCTACCCTAGTGCATTTTATCCAGAAGGAAGGAATACACTAACCGAATGAATCCACTGTTACACATATACAGTAGAACTTATATGGCTCAAACTATGCCTTGAACACCTTTTCTTGTCCCTATGTTAAAGTTTAAACATAGTTTGACCTGGATATCTCAAACACCTTTTTACTTGGACTGTTTTCATTGGTTCCTGTGGTGCTCAAGCCGACAATGTTAAACTGTACTCAATCTTAATAGAAATATTACAATGTTGTGATTTGCAACTAAAAATTAAAAGGTCAAAATTTTACCAAAACCTTTAGTGTTTGTTTCAATATCTTAGTAATTAAACCCCGATGTATCAAAGATATGTCATAAAGGTGAAATCTAAATTAGATTTCAGTGACATCCTTGAAATTATACAAGAGTGGACCCTAATAGATGTCTCGCCCGTCCCTGCTTGTCGCTAAAACTACTAAAGAGCAACCTACAAGCCAAATATTATTACCATTCCACTTACAGTAATTAAGAAACTATTATAATCAGAAACACTCAACTTTGTTCACTAGACCATGAAATTGAGGTCAAAGTCAAAAGCCATATGGCAGACTGACATGTACTAACCAAGACCAAGCTATATACCAAATATCATTGATCTATGGCTTGTAGTTATTGAGAAACAGACTTAAGCAAAAAAACTTAACCTGGTCACTGGACCGTGAAATTGAGGTCAAGGTCAAAAGCCATATGGCAGACGGACATGTACTAA
>MJUU01069283.1:0-30638 GCA_002080025.1 Modiolus philippinarum | reverse complement strand
CTATGGCTTGTAGTTATTGAGAAACAGACTTAAGCAAAAAAACTTAACCTGGTCACTGGACCGTGAAATTGAGGTCAAGGTCAAAAGCCATATGGCAGACGGACATGTACTAACCAAGACCAAGCTATATACCAAATATCATTGACCTATGGCTTGTAGTTATTGAGAAATGGACTTAAGCAAAAAAACTTAACCTGGTCCTTGGACCGCGAAATATAGGTCAAGGTCACATGATTTTGGGTCCGACAGATAGGGTTCGCCGTAAGCTACATATGGACCAAATATAAAGTTCCTACATCAATGGCTTCTGTATTAAAACTTGAGTTTACGCCGCCGTCGCCGTCGCACTTTGCACGCCTATGTCTCGCTTTCGCGACTTTTGTCGCGGGCGAGGCAAAAATAAAAATAAAAATGCCTGCCTGCATCTAACCAAAAGTTAAAAGGCTTGAGGAACAAACAACTTATTTTGAAATGGCCTAAGCAGGTTAGGATATTTAGTTTACCAGTGGGTAGTCTATCATCTCTTGTGATTGTCTCTCTTGTGTTCTGTCTCTATTAATAATGTAAGGTTGATCGATTGATTGCTATTTAACACCAACTTCAGCAGTTGGTTAGATAGTTAACTTGCTTATAATTCAATTTTGAAAGCGAGACATTTTCTCATGCCTTAAAAAGACTGTGTTTATTTTCCATAAACCAAATGTAGTTGGTTAGTTGATACCACAATTCCACAAAAAAAAATTCGAATTTGGGAAATTTTAACATCATTAAATTATATCATAAGTAATGGCTAAAATTTGGCTGGGGGTTTTATATTGTCTCATAAAAAGGATTTTGACTTTTCATAAAGACCGCTTCTAATTTTATTCAATGTTCATAGTCAAAAATTTAATTTATAGCCCAATAACCCAAAATCAATAATAGATTTTCCTTAATAAGCTTAATTAGTCCAACATTTATGTGTTTTGAGATCATGCTCCACGTTGTAGCCATAATAAAATGCATTAAATACTTACAATACTCTTTCCAGAAGCATTTAACTAAAATTAGTCACATGTATTAGAAAATGTTTTGAAAATAAATCACCCAAACAATTTTTTTTTAGATATTGGTCAGTTACTCTGAGATTTCGTATCTTAAATACTCACAACTTGGTGTTTGCCACCCACAGAAAATTTCTTTTTAGATATAATTTTTACTGCATACTTTTCACATGTTCCCTTTTTAAATGCCAATTTGACCTCTCCACAAGCACCCCTAGAAAATAAATTATGTACACAATAAACAAATATTATGGAAGTATATCTTTATGAAAGAAAAATTTAATTGTGGAGTTCAGAAATAAAGCATGGTAGTTGTCTTTTATTGTCATCTTAGTATGGACATGACTTATTTATCCTGAGTGTTATAAAGAATAAAACATTTGAAAGCAAAAACAACAAAAGCCCAAACAAAAATGACAATAAAGCATTGGACAGATATGGTTTATTGTGACTGCAATAATATGGATTTATCAGTTTTACAGTGGAAGCAGACTGCATGTCACTCTATGTTTTGGCAACATTGAATAGGGTCTGTAAGTCTTGTCATGTGACTCACGAGAATTCACGATGAACAGGCAATTCAAAAACGTTTCCAGCAAAAACATGACGTCTAAGATTAAGACGTTCAAATTCTTGTTGAAACGTCATATATCTTTGTTTAAAATTTAACTTCTGGGTACAATTTTAGATCCCGGAAGTTCCAAAATTGTACGAGACTTACAGGCCCTATTCCATTTGTAAAAACATATTGCATGCACTAATGAGAAACAAATAAAACTTACTTAAGCACTTAAATCATGGTCAATATTATAACAGATATGCCTTTTTTCGTCCATATTCCAACCCTGACTTTCAAATTGACACTGCTGATGAAACTGTTTATATTTTGATTATGATGTCATTAGATTTCAAAATACAATTTTTGCTGAAATCTGCCTTTACAATGTCCATAACAGACAAAAGAAATCTAACAATTTCTAGAAAAAAATTTACAAATAATCTGTAAATGGCAAATATTGATATATTTGTTGAAAATTAAACCATTGAAATCTGATGTGAACAGGTATATTTTATGCATATGCCAATTGTTTTTTAAGGACACCTTTATTTAAATAGTGAATGAAGAGCACCATATTAGAATTACACATAAGGAAAATTGTGGCTTTAACCTAAAATATCAAGGTAAACAAGAATAGAATTCCTGGGTCCCCCGCCGCTCATGCAATACCCTAGTATACTGTATATGAAATTGAAATATTTTCAAACATTCAGGGCAGTTCCAAAATTAAACATGTGGGGATACAAAAAAGATCGACCCTGGCAGATGTTCCAACTTGACAAAGGTATTGGTGGAATTAACATTTGGTATAATTTTCATGAAAATCTGTCAAAATTTGTTGCCATGAGAGCGCTTACAAGGTAAATTTTTGGATAAAACAGAGTCATTATTTTCAACAAATTCCCATAACTCCGTCAAAAAATATCGACCGAGGCTAATTTTCAAACTTGACCAAGGTATTAGTGGTATAAACATTTGCTATAAATTTCATGAGAATCCGTCAAATTTTGTAGGCATGAGAGCACTTACAAGGTCAATTTTTGGCTAAAATTGTGTTGTTATTTTGGTCAAAGTCCAATAACTCCGTCAAAAGTCTCGACCGAAACTGATCTTCAAACTATACCAAGGTCATAGTGATATAACCATTTGGTATAAATTTCATGAAAATCCGTTAAAATATGTAGCCATGAGAGCGCTTACAAGGTCGAATTTTGGATAAAACAGGGCAATTATTTTCGTCGAAGTCCCATAACTCTGTCAAAAAATATCGACGAAGGCTGATTTTCGAACCTAACTAAGGTATTATTAGTATAAACATTTGGAATAAATATCATGAGAATCCGTCAAAATTTGTAGCCATGAGAGCGCTTACAAGGTTAATTTTTGGCTAAAACCGTGTCGTTATTTTCGTTAAAGTCCCATAACTCTGTCAAAAAATATCTATGAAGGCTGATTTTCAAACTTAACTAAGGTATTAATGGTATAAACATTTGGTATAAATTTCATGAGAATCTGTCAAAATTTGTAGCTATGAGAGCGCTTACAAGGTTAATTTTTGGCTAAAACCGTGTCATTATTTTCGTCAAAGCCCCATAACTCAGTCAAAAAATACTGACCAAGGCTGATGTTCGAACTTAACCAAGGTATTAATGGTATAAACCTTTGGTACAAATTTCATGAAAATCCGTCATAATTTGTAGACATGAGAGCGCTTACAAGGTCAATTTTTGGATAAAACAGAGTCATGACTTCGGTCAAAGTCCCATAACTCCGTCAAAAAGTATCGACCAAGACTGATTTTCAAACTTGACCAAGGTATTAGTAATATAAACATTTGGTATAAATTTCATGAAAATCCCTTATAATTTGTATGCATGAGAGCGCTTACAAGAAAGTGTGACGGACGGACGCCCGGCATTTCTATGTCCCCGCTCAGCGTTGCGGCGGGGGACAACAAATTCACATTTTTTCAATACTGCATACAAAAAAAATATGAATACATTGGACCTTTAGCTCAGAAATGTTCTAATCAGGAAATGTTGTTTTTGAGAAATAGATCAAAGCAGAAACACTCAAGTCCTCATATTCTCAGCAGTTTATTAAATGTTCAGGCCAAAAAAATATGTGTATGTTTCCTATTTAATACAAGGAATTTGAAAATAGGGTCTGTAGGCCAGAAGAATGCACTGCCTTATTTCCTGTATTTAGCTATACCACTAAAACAGGAAGTGTAATCTGACCAGTAAATATGGGGGATTTGACCACAAGAGTCAAGAATCCTGTGATTTTCACAATTCTTCATGCATTTTCTGATGAATTATGCTAGTAGTTGTAGAAATAAACATATTTCAATGGTGTTGCTACCCACTAAATGGAAGACTACCGCTAGAAAGATTAAAATCACACATGGACATTTTTAAGCATGGAAAAAAAAGCTAAGGTCGGAAGGAAAAATTAGGGTCAATTGGGTAACTGAATACACACATATTTTTTTATTTGGCCTCTAATGAGATTTTTTAAAAACAAGTTTGATTAAAGTTCTGTGATAGGCTTCAAGCAATTACATAGTTTCCAAATGTATAAAATTTCATGTTAGAAAAATATTCTTCTTCATTTGTCCAACTTTAAAAATTTTTCTTCACTGTTGACAGTAAAATTTTCACTTCAGGATATCCAAATTAATTTCTTTGTTTCTCAAGCCTTTTTTAAAAATTTGTGCGAGCGGGCTTTTTTTAATTCCTTTTTCTGATTTCTTGGGACGTCAGCAAAATTTAATTTTGACATCACTATTTAATAATTTTTTAATACATCTGAGCTTTATTCCAAAGATATCTAAAAATACACTTTTTGATAAGACTTTGAGCTTTTAGTTACTCTTGTAAAATAATTTTATGTTTTCAATTTCAAAAAAAAGGTTTGATGCTGCTACCTTTTGACAAACGTGGGCGAGGCTTAAGAAACCTATATATATTTTTGAATGGCCTTAACCTACCCAAGACATACAAGTGTAACTACCTCCAGTGAAGAAATATCTTTAAACCACTTCTACCATATGTACAAAATCATTCCTACCTGACAAACAACACAGAAAAAATACTGTGTTCTGTTTTAAAACTAATCATTACCATGGTAACATACCTTCCTAAAGTTTTTGTCATTGTATATTTTTCTTTTATTTGTTCTGGAAGTCCAGCTTCCTCATCTACACTTAAATCAAGATACATATATGCTGAAAAAGAAGGTTACATGGCTTTTAAATCATGTCTTTCAGCTCTGTGATAGAAGATTAAACATAAACATATGATACAGTAAAAATCCAAAATACCTTCCCTCTGAAAAGGAGATTCCTCCAATTTGGCTGCGTTCTGCAATATTTACTCATATAGTGTAAATTTCCTCTCTAAGCGGTTCCTTCTGTTTCCATATTTCATGTAGTGTGTCTATACAATTATTTTACTCTTTACATTCTCTTGACAGACATTACATGCCAAAATATTGATCATTTTAATCCCATTTTTACCTTTTAATTTCAGATGTTCATTTGTTTTCAATGACTTAGCCCAATTTTGGTGGTTTGCCATTTCACTTACTGCTATATTTTTTGTTCCATAAATAAGTGTTTTTGACAGATCATGTACAAGAATTCAAGAAAATACACTGAAAAATCTAAATGGCACCAGGGTGCACAAGCCGAGTTGCAACCTCAAATATTATGTGACCAAGTTAATGTGAAGATCCGAATATTTCTAAAATTGTCTATTTAATTTTCTTTCCCACCTAATATCCAAAATTCTAAGAATTCAATAAGGTCTATTTTCATGTCTTAAATCTGTTGTCGGTCACTGTGACCTTCACTGACCTTGACCTTTGACCTACTTTCTCCAAAATCAATAGGGTTCCTCCCCTCCTGGTATCCAACAACATATCCAAGTTTCATTTGAATTAGATGTAAACTTTTTGAGTTATCATCCGGAAACCAAATTTTCTTGAAATTTTTAGTCTATTTTTTGGTCACTGTGACCTTGACCTTTGACCTACTTTCTCCAAAATCAATAAGGTTCCTCTTCTCCTTTTATCCAACAACATATCCAAGTTTCATTTCAATAGGATGTAACATTTTTGAGTTATCATCCGGAAAGCAAATTTTTCTGAAATTTTCAGTCTATTTTTTGTCAGTGTGCCCTTGACCTTTGACCTACTTTCTCCAATATCGATAGGGTTCCTCTCCTACTGGTATCTAACATTATATCCAAGTTTCATTTCAATTGGATGTAAACTTTTTGAGTTATCATCCGGAAACCAAATTTTTCTCAAATTTTCAGTTTCTCCAAAATCAATAGGGTTCCTCCCCTCCTGGTACCCAACAATATATCCAAGTTTTATTTCAATTGGATGTAAACTTTTTGAGTTATCATCTTGAAACCAATGTTTGATGCCTGCCGACCGCACACACACGCATGCACGCCCGCAACACCAAACCAATAGCCGAGTTGAACTTCGTGGCAACTCAGCTAAAAAGCCAATTTACAGCTTAAACTTCAGGTTGGACAGATCCATTTAAAGAATGTCTAAAAACCAGAACCTTTTAAAACAGACTGATTTCTTTTGTCATAGAAGCAGCCTTTTTTAGAGGCATCAGCAAATCAAATCTTGAAAATTTCCAAGGGTATAGTTTATACTTATTTAGTAGTTTAAATAAATAAATCTTACATGTATTTCATAAGATCAGTCTTATTAAGCTAGGTAAAGATAGTGTTCAAATATCAAAAACTGTACCTAAACATTATCCTCAACCAGAACCACCCTGGTCCATGATAACGCAGTGAAAACAGTGCCAACGCACTGACAACGGTATTTGTAACGCACAGACAATGGGAAAATATGGCAGTGAGAAGCCACAAATTTATTTTAAGAATTTTAGTCAGTAAAGTATTTAATTCGATTGTTAACAATACCCTCACGGAATGTAAAAATTATTCAGAAATCGTTGCATCGTGCTTTTAAAGTGTTTCGAAATAGTTATATTATGATAAAACTGAAAACCGTTGGACACTTATACGGAAATGTGTGTTATTTTGGAAATTTTCTGGAATTTTCGTTAAAATACATAAATGTATGAATGGAACCTAAAGCATAAAGAAACACACTACCTTTCTATTTCTTTTCACAATATTTCTACTTGTTGAACATTTGTAAATTAGTACTTTAATGGTTTTTCTCAAGTCAACGCAAAGTACCACGATTTCATTACAACGCAAAAACAACTGTGAAGTAAATAGCATATGATATATCCTGTAAGAGATATCTTAAATTTCAAGTTAATTTCAGATAAAAATGTGGTAAACTACATTTTAGTTTATTATTTATTGCTATTTTTTATTTAAAAACTGAGGAAAATGCTTCCTCCATAAATTGATGCTTAATTCTTGGGACGATCAAGTTTAAGCTAACTATCACATGCCCACTTGTCTAACATATATGCAAATGTATGAGAACCATGGGCCATCTATCAAATGCCAAGCTATCACGACCAATAGAGATGACGCAATGTTTTCCGATAAACTTTGCAGGGGGAAAATCCGCTTTTGTTAGTATCAAAGTTTGATATATTCTACATTTAGTGTGATAATGGGATACATGCATGACATGGGACCAACTGTTTGTTCTAGGCATTAAGCTCGAAGCATAAGTGTGACAAATAAGCTGTATGGTTCTGGAGTGCAATTTGAATTGATTTGATTTAGAACCTACATTGTAGTTGTGATATTGTGGAGCATGTTATAGTACGCATCAAATAAATCAAAAGTTTATCGCTGTTGGGAGGTATTGGTCAGCATTTCTTTACTTAATTGGCAAGGAATCTCATCCTGTCCCACTGGTATTTCGACTTTAAACACAGGAGAGCTTGAACCCATGGAATTTCGTGTGTAATTTACTATGAGTTTCTGGTTTTAAATATCGTTGATAGTTTTCACCATTTTTTTTCTTCAAAAACTATGAATTTAGCAGGGATGCAAATTACCAGGGGCCCAGTAGCCCAAGGCCCTTAAGTTTGACCTGGGCTACTAAGATTTTAGAGCCAGTAGCCCAGGTTGCTACTAAAAATTCCTGCAATTTTGGTTGACAATATAGTACTGGGCTAGTAAAATTTTGACTGGGCTACTAAATTCTGTTTGCCAAGGGCCCAGCTGGCAACTTTGTGAATATTGTGAATGTTCATCCCTGATTTATGGAACTTGAAGGGATCTATGCGCGACATGTAACCAGTCCGAAAAACAGTGAGTGACGAAGTGCATAAATAAGAATTTCAAATCGTCACAAAGTGCATGTTTTTTTTTTAAATAAATCAATAAACTACTGCACCAAGAGCGCATGATACGCCCGTCCACTGTCAACTCGAATTTTATGGCATTGTTGGACCACAACAAAATTTTGATACTCATATACCAAATATCAAATCAATATGTCAAGCGGTTACAGAAAAAAACTCGAGAAACCTATATTTTTCAAAATTTCACTAAGTCCAAGGGCCATAACTCTGTACAAAATCAACTGACCGGAACCAAATTCGAACTTGATCTGTATTTCACCTAGATATAGTCATATACCAAATATGAAATCAATATGTCAAGTGGTTACAGAAAAAATCTCCGGAAACCACAAAGTTAACGGACGGACGGACAGACGGACTGAGGGTATACCATAATACATCCGTCTTTCGACGGGCGTATAAAAATCGGATGTATGAGAGTAGTTTCAGCTCAATGGGGCAACTTACAGACTTATTATGTCATTAAGTAATATGACAGACTGTTGTCTTTGCGTTGTACCAGAATCGTTGTCTTATGCATTGCATTAATTGCAATGCTGGTATGCGATTTTACAGAGATTTGGAACATTTAAATTTTGGGAAAACATAAATAAAATAGTAATGGTGCATTACATGATACCCCGCCACGTTTCACAAAATTTCTAAGTAAAAAGGGGCATAACTCCAGAACTATGTGTACCAATAAACCCAAAATTATACTTGGCCTGTGTTTTGTGGTAAACAATTTACATACCAAGTTTGAAGACAGCATGTTATTTCATTCACAATTTATGTGTACAACCCTAAAATTTGCAAAATTTCAAAGTTTCAAGGGGCATAACTCCAGAACTCATTGGACCTCTTTGACCAAAATCGAACTTGACCTGATTTTTATGGTTAACAACTTACATAGGCCAAATAAAAAAAAATATGTGTGTGCTTACTGTAGTCTGCTGAAAAAAATTAGGGTCGGTAGGTCGGGAATCTTTTTTTTTTTCAGGCATCGTCAACGAAATCCGGAAAAATTTCTGGTCATTCCCAAGTCCGTTCCAAAATTAATCCTACAAACCGGAAGTCCTGCCATTTGCATTGTGTTTTGGAAGAAACTTGGCATATTTCTTATTTTTATCTATTTGAATGTCTTTTGAACCAAATAAAAAGTTTAAATGTCTATTTTATTAACTCTCCGTACCAGCGGAAGCATGTTACCAGATAAACTTATCAATTTACGGAGGCCTGTATCAAAATAGGGTCGGTTGATAACAATTTTTTTTTATAAGAATCAATAAAAAGTTCTAGGGTCGGCATCTAAAAAATAGGGTCGGTCGGACTACCGTAAACACGCATTTTTTTTGCCATATCAAGTTTGAAGACCTTGAGTTATTTCGTTCAAAAGTTATCAGTCGAACCATAAAATTCACAAAATTTCAAAGTTTCAAGGGACTCAACTCCAGAACCCCTTGGACCTCTGAACCAAAAATCAATCTTGACCTGAGTTTTGTGGTAAACAACTTACATACCAAGTTTGAAGACCTTGCATTATTTCGTTCATAAGTTATCAGTCGGAAATCTTAAAAATTCGCAAAATTTCAAAGTTTCAAGGGGCATAACTCCAGAACCCCTTGGACCTCTGACCCAAAAATCAAACCTGACCTGAGTGTTGTAGTAAATAACATACATGCACCTTGTGTTATTTTGTTCACAAGTAATCAGTTGGAAACCCTAAAATTTGCAAAATTTCAAAGTTTCAAGGGGAATAACTCCAGAACCCCTTGGACCTCTGAACGCAAAATCGAACTTGACCTGAGTTTTGTGGTAAACAACTCGCATGCCAAGTTTGAAGACCTTGTGTGATTTTGTTCACAAGTTATCAGTCGGAAACCCTAAAATTCGCAAAATTTCAAAGTTTCAAGGGGCATAACTCCAGAACCCCTTGTACCTCTGAACCCAAAATCGAACTTGACCCGAGTTTTGAGGTAAACAACTTGCATACCAAGTTTGAAGACCTTGTGTTATTTCGTTTACAAGTTATCAGTCTGAAACCTTCGAGGGACGGACGGATGGACACATGACTGAGGGTATCATATAATACCACGCCACTTTGTGTGGCGGGGTATAAAAAGGACATAACATTCCGTAATGCTGCTTTATTCATTCATAAATTTGAATATATTTTAGAGAGAAAATTAGGAAATTCCACAAATGACAGTTATATTTTTTGTTCGACCGTTCCAATTGTTCACAGTTTTATTCTTAAACACAAGTTTTCTGCACTTTACTAATGTAACATACGGATTACGCAACAATTTTCACATTCTGTGTGGGTATTTTCAAAATTTTAATGGATTACAATAAATCTTAAAACACCAAAAATAAAACCTACCATCAGATTTACGTGTGTTATACCATATATTTCCGTTGTCTATGTGTTGCAAAGACTGTCGTCACCGCGTTGGCACCGTTGTCAGTGCGTTATCATATACCAGTGTGGGGACAATGTAACTTAAAATAAGAAATTTGTTTACATTTTTCTCAACGGGGCTAAACATTATCCAACTGGACTAAACCTATTATATGCGAACTCTTCTTACCTAAACTGTTTCCCGAGAACACAGCTAAATAGGTGTGAAAATTATTGTGTAAAAACTTCTTCTCTATGCCTCACAGTCTTCTTTATATCATAGATATTGACCATTTTTTCAATCGATCCTACAGTTTTCCTCGTCTTATAATGTTACAGGTATGGCCAGTTAAAAACTTAAAATATGTCACTGCGAAAAGGAGAGCAAATCAATGTAAAGCATCCAAGATGACTAATGAAGAACCCTTTTATACTACTGGACAACAAACTCTTCGACAAAACAACGATTCCAGATAAAATGTTTCGTAATAACCTCTCATGTTGTATTAACTATCCTTACCTTTATTCTTTTTCAGAGCTAATGCTATTTCATCATTATTAGATAACACCTGTCTGTTTCCTTTACCTAAAACAACATTCAAAATAACAACAATTATGTTAAAGGTAAATAACAAAATACCGAAGTTACTGTTAAATTTATTTCTGTCTATATATATAGATACGCATCTCATCAGTGCAGATCAAACCAAATTATTTGGAAGTTCATTAACCAAAAAATTTGTAAAAGCTGATAGAGGACAAATAACCAAAAGGATCTAAATAGAAAAGCCAAAATTCAGCTAAGGACAGAGCTATGCATGAGGGAGATACTCCTTAGTTTTAAACAAAATTTTGTAAAATTTATAGATATTGCAAGGTTCAATAAAGTCGGTTTTCGGGTCAGCACCGAAGTCTTGACTACTGGGTTGGTGAATACCCTCGGGGGCTAACAGTCCACCAGCAGAGGCATTGACCTAGTGGTAATAAATAACAAAATACCAAAATTACTGTTACATTTATTTTCTGATGAAAATAAAAGTAAAAGATGAATAAGAATCTGTAAGTTTTGTTCAATTCTGAAACTCATGGTTACATAAAATGTACCCTGAAGATGCACTCCGGACAAAAATATGTCACATTTCAATAACAAGAGTTGTCAGAAGACAACATAGCTCGCCGGGGATTCCAGTAACTTCAATGCACAATAAATTCCAAAGTAACAAGATGGGAGCAGTGGGAAACGACAGCTTATCACCTCGCCTGTAGCAATTAAATTTCCAAATTCAGTCAAGTTTCATTACTCTCCATGAGGCATCCACTGACTTAAGATGAAAAATGTAGTATCTCAGATATGAACCTTAAACAGACTATAACCTGAGTCATTGAAGCCTAACATGTAGGTCAGAGTGACCCAATTATCATCAGAAGCAGCATCACTCTCCAAGACAAATCCAGTAACCAAAGATGATTGATGTGCCACATGTAGTTTCTCAGATATGAACCTTAATGCAATCTCTAACCTGAGTCACTGAAGCATAAAATGTAGGTCAGAGTGACCTAATTATCATTTGAAGCAGCATCACTCTCCAAGACACATCCACTGACCAAAGATGATTGATGCGCATGTAGTTTCTCAAATATGTACCTTAACGCAAACTTTAACCTGAGTCACTGAAGCATAAAATGTAGGTCAGAGTGACCCAATTATCATCTGAAGCAGCATCACTCTCCAAGACGCATCCACTGACCAAAGATGATTGATGTGCCACATGTAGTTTCTCAGATATGAACCTTAACGCAAACTTTAACCTGAGTCACTAAAGCGTAAGATGTAGGTCAGAGTGACCTAATCATCATCTGAAGCAGCATCACTCTCAAAGACGCATCCACTGACCAAAGATGATTGATGTGCCACATGTAGTTTCTCAGATGTGAACCTTAACGCAAACTTTAACCTGAGTCACTGAAGCATAAAATGTAGGTCAGAGTGACCCAATTATCAACTGAAGCAGCATCACTCTCCAAGACGCATCCACTGACCAAAGATGATTGATGTGCCACATGTAGTTTCTCAGATATGAACCTTAATGCAACCTTTAACCAACTCCGTTGGGCGAGGGGATAATAAAAAGCTTTCTTCACAAGAAAGTTACATATCAAATTTAAACACCCTATCAGTAAACAACTTAATTCTAAAAGCAAAGTTAAAAGTTTTAAAAAAATTGCCCTCAGGGCAAGGTCAAAGTCAAAATGTCTACAAATATGGTACCATTAGAAATCTCTCATCAAAAGAATGTCACATACCAAATATGAACACCCTACCACTAAGCAACTTAATTCTAGAGCCAAAGTTAAAGTTTTTAAAAAATTGCCCTCAGGGCAAGGTCAAGTTCAAAATGTCTACAAATATGGTATCACAAGAATGCTCTCGCCATAAAGAAGTTACATACAAAACATAAACACCCTACCACTAAAGGCCTACTAGAGGCAAGGTTAAAGTTTTTTACAAATTGCCCTCAGGGCAAGGTCAAGATCAAAATGTCTACAAGTATGGTACCAGAAGAAAGCCCTTGTCATCAGGAAGTTGTATACCAAATATGAACACCCTCCACTAAAAGCCTACCTTCTAGAGGCAACGTTAAAGTTTTTTTTTAAAATTGCCCTAAGGGCAAGGTCAAGGTCAAAATTCTACAAATATGGTACCTTTAAGAAAGCTCTCCTCATAAGGAAGTTACATACCAAATATGAACTCCCTACCCCTAAAAGCCTACCTTCTAGAGGCAAGGTTAAAGTTTTTTAAAAATTGCCCTAAGGGCAAGGTCAAGGTCAAAATGTCTACAAATTTGGTATCTTTAGAAAGGTCTCATCATAAGGCAGTTACATACAAAATATGAACACCCTTCCACTAAAAGCCAACCTTCTAGAAGCAAGGTTAAAGTTTTTCAAAAATTGCCCTAAAGGCAAGGTCAAGGTCAAAATGTCTACAAATATGGTACTTTTGGAAAGTTCTCCTCATAAGGAAGTTACATACCAAATATGAACTCCCTACCACTAAAAGCCTACCTTCTAGAGGCAAGATTAAAGTTTTTTAAAAATTGCCCTTAGGGCAAGGTCAAGGTCAAAATGTCTACAAATATGGTACCTTTAGAAAGGTCTCATCATAAGGAAGTTAGGCAAAATAAAAAAATACATTAGCTTCTCAGGGCCCTGCCTCATCTCTTTTCTGGGAACTAAATTTACTTTTTTATTCAAGTTTCAAATAAAAAAAAAATGAAAATCACCTGCCTCGTCACTCTTTCGGCATTTCAGCAATGAAAAAAGATACCTCATCATGATTTTGAACAAATAAAAATAAAAATTTTCTCCCTCCCTGCCTCATCATTTTTTCAGAAAAATGGCCTGAGAATCTAATAATTATTTTTGTATGGCCTTACATACCCAATATGAACACCCTACCACTAAAAGCCTACCTTCTAGAAGCAAGGTTAAAGTTTTTTTAAAAATTGCCCTAAGGACAAGGTCAAGGTCAAAATGTCTACAAATATGGCACCACTAGTAAGCTCTCCTCATAAGGAAGTTACATACCAAATATGAACACCCTACCACTAAAAGCCTACCTTCTAGAGGCAAGGTTAAAGTTTTTTAAAAATTGCCCCAAGGGCAAGGTCAAAATGTCTACAAGTATGGTACCAAAAGAAAGCTCTCATCACAAGGATGCCACATACCAAATATCAACATCCTAGTTCTTAAGGTCTCCATTCCACAAGCCAGGTTAAAGTTTTGCTGACGCCGGACATTTGTCCCGGCGAGCTAAAAAATGTGTACATTATAATTCTAATATATCATATTTTGATGGGAAACATTTTAAAAATGCAATTTCATTATGAAAACTTGAGATTTCAGACCCTATACCAAGTATGCAAAATATCTTAATAAATTACAAGTATATAGTCTGCATCAAAAATGTTTTGACCAACTTTTTGACATGGGGTAATAAGCTATTGTGTTTTACTAGCCAAAATTCAATTTTGCTAAATCAAAATATAAGGTCATATCTTTAAGAAATATTTTTTAAACAATTATTACTGGGTTACTGACTGGACAATGATAAAGACAATGCCTACTGGATATGTATATATTCATGTTAAAGAACTATTTTTTCTTACCGACTTTCTCTCCATTCACAAACGTTCCATTACTACTTGTATCTTCCAAAAATACATGTACACCGGTACTGGTATTTTGCTAAAAAAAAAGGATAAGAATCAAGAAATTAGTCTTTATGATTTTCCACTAAATTTCACTTCTGAATTTTTTATGATGCTGCAAAAATAAATCATCCATTCAAATGAACTGTGCATTTTATATGCATGATATATGTTTCTGAGAAAGTAACAATCAAATGATACTAACAAAGCATCTTATATCACATTTTATCATATGTTTAGTAATAAATACAGACGTTTTGAATATGTGATACAGTGCATGACGTTCATTCCGTATTCACACTATGACGTCATACCCTTTATCGCATACCCTTTATCGCATGGCTCACCCTTTATCACATACCCTTTTTCGAAAAAAAAATTTTCAGTTTTACTTTTTTTATAAAAAAAAATTTCGGGGGTAAAAAAATTTGGGGGGGCAAACATTTTTTTTTGGGGGGGGGCATTTTTTGGGGGGGGAGGATTACAAAGATTTGTTTGGGGTGAAATTGTTTTGTGGGGATCAGTTAAAAAATCTAGCTAACTTTTTTTCCGTTACATGTTAGATTCAGTCCAAAACTTCTAGTCCTTTCCGCCCATTTTAAAATTTTCCTCTTCACAAATTACATGCATTTTCTCTAACCGATTTCGATTTTTGTCAGTATTTTCGGATTAGTAGTCCTCTGTTTAAATATATGTTAAAATGTATAATACATGGCAAAATCCGTATCACATGCCGTATCATCACGAGTTACCAATATCAGCACGAGGGCCTCTGGCCCGAGGGCTGATATTGGTCGAGGGATGATACGGCATGTGATACGGATTTTGCCATGTATTATTCCCTATTTATCAAACTAAATTTGTTCCACGGTAAATATTCTTGCCCTCCTGCACTTATAATACAGTGAACACATATAAACTGAGTAATCTGAAAACTGTAAATAACACCTCATATCTCATGTATCTAGTCCTGTATTTTTAGAATTTGGTAAACAAATAGAACTTTTCTAATCTAAATACCTCTAAAAAAAATATTAAAACAAAAATATTCTGCATGTGTTTGTCTTTGAAATTCTTTGTTTCAGTGTTGATGTTATTGCAATTCTTCTTTATACTGATTCTGCTGCCATTAATGAAGTCATAGGAGTGGGAAAAGAAAGGAGTCAATGGGTTGAATTCACCCTTCATATTTTCAGTACATTTGTTTTTCACTTATTCATAAGTTTACAGGATGGAAGCAGATTGCCAAACAGTGAGAATGTTTCCTCATTGTTGAAGGCTATTCAGCAAATATTTACCTTTTTGTGAATTGTTTTACCACTGTTTACTACTGCAGTTTATCAATTTATCTGTTCCCTATCTGATTTTGTCTATAGGTCAACCAAGAAATGAGAAAAAGACATGATCACCTCATCTAAAGTCTAGATTATTGTCTTCAGCAAGGCAGCCAAATGAACCTGACTAATATTAACCATTTCAATTGGTACATCCAGTGGTTCAGCTAGTGCTTGTTACTTTCATCATTTACAAATCCATTTTGGAAGTGGCAATTTTTTCAGTCTGCAATTCGTCACTTAAGATTTTGAAAACAAACAAACATTAAAGTATGATGAATACAACTTTTGTTTCTTTGACCTAATTGTCCAAAATGAAACTTTTTTATTACACCTGTCCTCCTAATTAAAGGATTACCGTATAGCCGGTAATTTTCACTGGGTTTTAATTTTCGCGGATGGACTTTAATCGCAAATATAAATTCCGCGAATATTTCATGTATCCTTAGCATTTATATAGGATCTTTGATAATCCGTGAAAATTTAAAACGCTTAAATTTTTGGCATACATTTTCACTCAAATCCGCGAAATTTTTGACCCGTGAAAATAACCTGCTATACGGTACTTCAATAGTAAATCCAGAGGCTCCCAGGAGCCTGTATCGCTCAACTGGCTTTCAGTTGCCACAATCAAAGTCACATTGTAAGTTAAACAGTTGATCTTAAGTTTCTCACTCTCTTGTTCATGTTGTTGCTCGAACACCTCCAATATCTTGAACTGTTTTTAAAGTCTGATCATGTTTCACTACATTTCTTTGTTGGGCTTTTTTGACAAAAAACGTTCTTGCTAAGGACCACTTTCAACACCAGTTTTGAAGCTGAGACGTCATTTTGTAAATGGCGGTCAACAAACAATTTTCAACATCGGTTTTGAAGTCTCAACATCAATATCTATTTGGAAATCAAATTTCATTGAAATCGGACAATGTTGAATTTTCCCGCCTTTTTTGGCAGCCATTTTGAAAATGGCGGTCAAGGAACAATTTTCAACATCAGTTTTGAAGTCGCCACAGTATGGCAAACATTTCATCAATTTACACTTTACCTTCATCTTCAATAGTTTTGGAAATAAAAGATGAGAAATATAAAAATTTTAAAAATTCAGTGGAAAAAGGGCAATAACTCCTACAAGGGTTTATGGATTTTCTTCTTAATTTCAGGATGGGTAGAGCTTGATGTGCTGAACATTTTTGCAATTTACACTTGACCTCTGTCTGTTACACTTTTTGAAATAAAAAAGACAAAAATTTAGAAAATTTAACAGAAAAAGGGCTATAAGTCCAAGATGGGTTTCAGATTTTCTTCAAAATTGCACAGTGGGTAGATCTCATCATGCTGATCATTTTTGTAACGGTTTTCGAGAAATAAGCCAAAAACTGCAATTTACCCCCATGTTCTATTTTTAGTAACGGCAGCCATGTTGTTTGATCTACAGACTAATCGAACACAATTTTGAAACTGCATACCCTGGTGATGATTCAGGCCAAGTTTAGTTACAATTGACCCAGCGGTTTCAGCGGAGAAGATTTTTGAAATTGCTGACGGACAGACAGTCACGACGGACGCAAAGTGATGGCAAAAGCTCACATGGCCTTTTAGGCCAGGTGAGCTAAAAACTACTAATTGGCAATTTGTTAACCTGTGAAATCACTAATTACTGATCAGTCAGAGATAATCTGCTTACCATGCTTACCTGAATGACAATTATTATTATTTATTTGAGAGTTGAAACTTTATCATGTTTATCTTTTGATGGAACTTACCCGAATTAATTTGAAATGAACTTTACTATATGCCTGAAAACATTGATGCTGTTTAGCTGTGGCAGTGTTGAATGCAATATCACAATTGTCACCCCGACCAAAGGAATACTGGTCTCCAGTTAAATCTGAAATAGTAAAAATAAAATTGATTTTTTTTATTATAATGTGATTTTGACAAAGAAATACAAACTGAATCCAAAACATTATTTCATTAGTAAAACTTCTGTAATCAAATTACTATTACTTGTGTTCTCTGGTTAGAGTAAGACATGTGGACAGACGAACTGACACTGGTATACAATAACACATGTAGATCTAGGCAAATAATTAGAAACATAAAAAGCAGCCTAACCTCATTGTACTGTGTTGTCTTTAATTATTCGAATTCCATATATGTAATTGCCAAAATCATATATACACACAATAAGTTTTTCAAATAGCACTCAAAAATTTCTTACTTTGTGGCATGTTGAACATGTCAGTCATCCAGAACCGTCTAGTACCATTCTTCCTAATGTAGTCATTCATACATAAAATGTAGGTTACAGACATCATCCAAAGCATGTTCTGCAACTGTCATCCATACCTAAATGGTTGATGTGGGAGATGTCAGTAAGTGGGAATGAACTTGATCCATCCTAACTTACTGAACTGCTCATGCACAAAATGTAGGTAACCAGTAGCTTCTAAAGAATGTATGGCAGCTGTCATCCCAAAATGCTTCATGCATACCAATATGATTGAGAAAACCACCGACCTTGGGCAGGCAACTGGTAGACTTTATCACGTGCAAGCTAGTTTAAACCTCACATACATGTATTGAAATGGTTCAAAGCAGGGTACATTTGATCCTCTCTATGGTAGTACATGTACATGCATATGTACAACAGATGAACAAAAGCAGCATAATTATACATGGCCAAAATCCACTTGATGAACTCCCAATTGGAATGAAAATTCCCAACTGGATTCAAAGGGGACCAATTTTCAATTGTGTGGAATCGACCTAAGGGCCACAGTCATTATCTGAATCACGACTGAAGCTGCCATCCAAACAAGCATCATGTATAACAATAATATGGTTAATGTGGAACATGTCAGTAAGCAGGAATGGACTTTAACCATTCTATCTATCCATATCATTCATGTGTAAAATGTAGGTTACAGACAGCAGCAGAAGCATAAAAATATGGTCAATGTGAAACATGTCAGTTATCGGGAATGGTCATGAACTATTCTACCTAACCCAGTCGCTTATAAATTATAGGTCACAGACAGCATATTAAGCATGCATTGCAGCTGTCATCCCAAAATGTATCATGCATACCAATATGGTTATGCGGGATAGGTCAGAAAACAGCAATGAACATAAACCATTCTATCTAACAGTGTCACTCATGGCATCCAAAGCATGCATTGCAACTGTCATCCCTAGGCCCATCATCCTTACCAATGTGGTTGATGTGGGGCATGTTAGTAATTAAGCAGGGATGGATTCTAACCATACTAGGGTATGTGCAGACATGGATGCTGGGGGTATCACATAAAGCCCCCTCACATTGTGATGTGAGCTAAAAATCTCTGATTTAATTTAAGCCCCCTGAGCTACGAACTTAACATAAGATTTAGGAATAAAATAGTTCTTTGTCTAACTACTTTTCAATATAAATCTTGAATTATTGCAAGGACTTAATGTACTGTTTTTTGGTTGAATTCCACTCAACTTTATCATTGCAAACGGCAATCTCTGATTTAATTTAAGTCCCCTGAGCTACCTTCTTCTTCTTCTTCCACTACGGAGTTGAACTCATCTATGAGCATTAATAAACTCCAGCTCGGTTCAAAACAGGAGGCTTGGCGACAATAAAACCAAACTATACATTTTCATATATCATGTATCACTAGTAAACCTTTTTGGCTAATATAACCCATTTTTGCCTAATTTAACATTGAAACGCCTAATAATTAGCCAATTCTCGTAAAATTAGACCTGAACAGTTATTTTAGCTAATTCCCATTATATTTCCCATGTCCACATTGAATTAGACATTGTCACTGTAAAATCAGCCAATTGTCAATGTTGAATTAGACCTTTTTGGGGGTAAATTGAATACACATTACTGTTTTTCCCATTTGGTATAATAAAAAAGGTCTAATTTAACATGGACATGGCTAATTTTACAGTGACAAGTCTAATTTAAAAGGGACAAGGATAATATAACAAGAATCGGCTAAAAATTAGGTGTTTCCTGTTAAATTAGACAAAAACAGATTATATTAGCCATAAAGGTTTATTAGTGTATATATATACAAGGTGAGATGGAGTTCAGTGATGCAGTAGTTGAGAGCAGGGCATCTGGCCCTGAACTCATCCAAAGTTGGTGCTGCAGTCACTGTCTCTGGTAGATGATTCCACTCTCTGATGGATCGAGGAAAAAAGGAGTCGTTATACACTTTTTTATTGGTTCTGTGTTGTCTGTATCTGTGTCCCCTTCTCGTGCTGCTGTCTCCTGGGATGTATAATGATCTGGATTGATGTCCTCCAGATTGTGCAGGATTTAGTTATAGCACATCAAAAGCAATGTTGTGTCCTGTCTTGCAGTGTATCCCATTCAAGTTGTTTAAGGAGAGAGGTAACACATCCCGGTAAGTCATCATTATATTGGTTGTAGACAAAGCGTGCTGCTCTTCATTGGACATGTTCTAGGTCTTTGATGGTGGTAGACGGATGTGGGTCCCATACTGTGGATGCGTACTCAATCGATGGTCTGATCAGAGTACAGTACGCTGTTGCCTTTACTTATGGTTTGCATCGTCCCAAATTTCTTAGAAAGCCCAGTGTTCTTGTTGATTTCCCCGATGGTATTGGAAATATGCTTTGTCCATTGCAGATCTTGGCTGATGGTCACTCCCAGGTATTTCCCACTGTCTACAACTTCTAGTTGGTGTCCATGGAGTTTGTACTGTGTTTGCAGGGGCTGACGCTTGTTGGTGACTCCAATGACGTACACATAGTTGCCAACCTCTGACAATGAAAAATCATGTCATGACATGACATGATCTACCAAAAAGCGTGTAAAAACGCGCGACATAATTTTGGATTAGTGAACAAATTTACATGAAACCATTTTACTAAGTATAAACTCCCATTGTATTCTATATTTGCCTGTTTTGCTAATTTTAGAACAAGCTGACTGGGTACATAATCAAATTAATTACAAGTTTGGTTGAATTTATAGGAAAGCAAGCCAAAAAATTAGTGAAGAGTTTCTTCAGCCTTGTCCTTGATGACCCCATTATTCAATTTTCTGTAGCTGATAAGGAACTAGTGGTCTTGGACCCATTTTGACAGATTAAGAGTTTCATGAGTCCGAGCTTTTGCATATCTGACTAGATTATTTTCTGTAAACATGCCAAATCATCCAGTATAAATTTGTAAACTGCAAAGGCCTCCTACTGGCCCTAGTCCCTACTGTCCGATCACTTTCTTTTACATCAATCCCGGACTCCTAAATTTTGTTTTGGTATCACGAATCCGGTACAAAAATATCGTTTTCTCTTTGCACTCGTGTCTTTAGTGGACGTAACCAACCAAGAAACTGAAACGAGTTATGATTCAAAATCAGTTGTTTGCCCGAAATCGAAGTTTAACAATTTACCCTACGCTCATGAAAAGTCCAGAGATAGCGCTAAAAACCAAAAACATGTGGAAAAGTCCAGAGAATCACGATAACCGCGATATCGCTAATAACCAAAAACGTAAACAACGAAAGCGTGTAATGGCGTGTGAAGTTCGGAAAAGCGTGTACAAGCCGTGTGACAAAATCTACGCGTGTAAACCGTTGAAAAAGCGTGTGTTACACGCGAAAATCATGTGAGTTGGCAACTATGGACGTACACTTTTCATGCTGTTAATAATAATATAACCGAAAACTCTTGTGTTGTAAACCAATTGAGTAAATAAGTAAGTAAATTAAGATCGGAGATAAGAAACTACGATTTTGGAAGCAATGTAAAAAAACATCTCTAATTTTCGCAGTCAAGTCCCACAGGGCTAAGGGATTAGGATTCATGACTGCTACTGTTGCAATGCAAATTATTTACCGACTGCTACGAAGCTTGATCCGAGCGGAAACATGCGTCCCCATATTTCATCTTTTTCATCATTTTCTTCACTGTCAGGTCCGTCAATAAAATCGGTAGGAACTGTTTGCATATCCATTTGGATTTCAACAAAATGTAATGTTTACAGTCAGCAAAGCGGGTGCGATGCACACATGCGCATTGTCAAGATCAGTTAGACGTTTTTAATTTTTCACGGATTACTACACAAATCGAGAACGGTTCGAATTTTCCGAATTACATTTTTTAGCATACCAGACTGTTTCAAATAAGAAGTACACCGATAATGATATCTTGACAGCTGATTTCTTTGTCGAGTTAAGAGGTCGCGTTTTTCAACTGACAATAGTGAATAGGCAGGAACAAACTGTGCGCTGCTTTTAGCTGAAAGCAAAGTTTTAAAGACCAAACCAATTATTCATTTCTGCTGTTGATTTTAGCATAACCATTCTTTAAGGTATTCGGGACAATTTCAGTCAAGAATAAAAAATATAGGTCACCGACTTAGTTTTGTTGCTATGGCGCCGTGAAAAGTAGCTAAATTCGGAAGATGGAGAAGTGAGAAGGTTAACTTCAAACCATTGCCATTTCGGTAATAATAGTTGAAATTGCAAACGGATTTCTGTATTATACCTCGGGAAGTCTACAGATTTCAATTCTTTAAAAGAACAAACGTTTGAAAGAAAGAATGATGATTATTTTAACGCTTAATTACTTTCCCGCGCAAAATATTAGACATTTTTGTTATCTTTTCTATTAAATTGTGAAAATTCTGCTGTTGATTTTTTCCTCATATTTTCAGAGCATATAAAGTTGTTTGTATTAATTAGAATAAGGAAATAAAAACAATAGGTCGCCGAATTCATAAGAAAGATATAATGGAATATAACGACAAAAATGGCTTTTTCGGCCACACGTCGCTTGATTTTTTTCTTTCAATGAAGATGACGTCACAGTAATATACGTCGAAAGTATCGATAATGAACACCGAAGCAATGATTTTTTTGTACGGCACTGTATTTGATGGACACTTCTTATTAATAAGCGTGATTTGGGGATAAAGAAAAGAAAAAGAAGGTGTAACATATTTTTGTTTACATTTTTTTTTGTTTCAAATATTTTCCTGTGTTGGCCTGGATATTCTTATTGTAATTTTCATGGGAGTACTCAAGATGTAAGAGCGGTTGAATCAACTGTTTTATTCCGCAGGAACCCCTTCATCAGGATTCGAGAATTTTCATTGTATGGGAGCAGTTTATTTTCTTCATCATTCGGGATTTGAAAGTTATTATTTCTGGATAGTAAAATTTACATTATTACTATTTATGAAGATGTTGCTCTAATAATGTCAGACCTTTAATATATTTCATAAGCTTGATTTTATTATTTTTTTTCCTTTGATACAAAAATTAAAAAATGAAAATATATGTTTGTTCCCTTCCCGCTTAGTAAAAATATTTTGAGCAAAACAAATTTTGCTCACCCAATTTGGGAAAATTGAAAAGCCAAAGAACAAGACTTTAATCTTGGACTTTCAAGTAAGGGGCTTTTGTGTTGAAGGAGGTGGGAATGGATCTTTTATCCTTTACCCCCTCCCCAGATTTTTTTTTCAATGAAAACCCTGGTAAAAGTTCATATTAGTTCTTATAGTTACTATTAAGATTGTTTCAAATAATCATCAATCAATTCAATGGTATTGTCTAAAAAATAGGCAACCCGAAATCTTTTTCAAAATATGACGAATAAAACGAGAAAAACCAAGACCAAAACATGTATTATTAGTTACTGACATTCTTAAATAATTCAAAAATTTTAAAATTTTGAAGGGCTTACGAGAAACCTAAAAATATTATAATGTTTTTAAAAAGTTCGGAATCAATTTCCGTCAATTTGAAAACATGTGACAACAAACATTCTGGTAGTATTTGTAAGGAGGGTTGATTTAAACATAATTATTTTGCTCAAAATTGCAAAAGGGATTACACACAAGTTATTGCAACTTATAAAAGCTGTATTCCATATACAGTATAATGGGGCTGTCGAGATAAGCTCCATAAAAATGTCCATGGACACACAAACCAATGGACGGATAAGGCAGTGTATATTAACTATGTTTTTGTGGTGTAATAATGTATGTTATATTTTATTGAAAATTGCAGACATAGAACCCTTTTGGGTTATGGCAATATGTTATTCGGGAATCTTCACAGGGGATACCGGTTCATATTCCCTGTCTGTGTTTTATATCCCCTGAGCCGTAAGGCGAAGTGGATATAGGGCACAGACAGGGAATATGAACCCGTATCCCCTGTGAAGCCCGAATGACTTTAGTGCTATAATTTTTCTATCAAAAGCGTTTAAAAATCGTGATTTTGCTACCACGGGGATACGGTCTCATATCCCCTGTCAAGGTAACCAATCAAATTGCAGGATTTACCTGACTATTTCACTTCAGAAGAATAAATATAATGAAATAAACAAATATAAGGAAGATGTTATTATATCAGATAAGGGTTTCATAAGTCCTAATGACTGTCTAATAAAAGAAAAACGGGCATAAGGAATTGTAAGATCCACCTAAAATTCCCAGGCCTTTTCCGAAAATAAAATGTTGTGCACGTGTCCCTCTAATGGTCTCTAATATCATTGTTGCACATTGCATAAATTTTTACGTGATATTTCATGACTGCATACCGGAATTTTGCATTTGCGCCGATTTGCATTTCATTTACGCCGATTTTTTCTTTCATTAGCCCCGATTTTTTCTTTTATTTGCGCCGATTATTTCTTCATTGGTGCAGATTTTTACTTGTTAATTTCGTGTCAAATACAGGTATTTTTGTCATTTGTTCACACTACAAAATCGGCGCAAACATATTCGCCCCTGCAAATGGCACAATCAAACCATACCAGTTGTCAAGTACGAAGTGAAGGCTATTGCGGTTAACATTTTTTATGTTTTTTTTTTTTTTTTGGTTTGTTTTGTTTGTTTGTTTTTGTTTGTTTGTTTGTTTGTTTGTTTTTTTGGTTTGTACGGGTTTCAGCCGTATTTCAGCTATATCATGACGGTCAATTTTAGTAGTGGAGGAAGCCGGAGTATCCGCCGACCTTGGGCTATATTAAGTGATTTGCACCTTGCCGAACTATATGAAAAGTGTTGAACGTGCTATGGGTCGTTCCTTGAGACCATGGTGTAAGAGCCAAAAATTCGGTCCATGAAATATTTAAGTTCGACCGGGAATCGAAGCACAGACCCTCTGTTGCGCGATTCAATGCTGGTTTATGAGATAAAGGTGTCGCAATTTTACAAATTATATCAATTATAGGACACTATGAAAAATAATTTGTATATTTGATGGATAGTCGGCGGTTCGAACAATGATACAAGAATATTGCCAATTCTTTTCATATGTCTACAAAAGTAAAACAACGACAGTAGAATACCGAAGGACAAAATTACACAAATCAAAGTCCAGAGACAAGGCAAAAGCAAGAACACCAAAAGACGGAAGACAAAAGACACTACATGACCACAAAACACACAAACATTAAACATAAAACGATGTTTAATATTTGTTATACATGTTATTTATTTGTTTGTCGTTTTATGACAATAAAGAATTTGAATTTGAATTTAATAATGTTCCATCTTATTTAGATATAAATTATATTTTTNTATGACTGATGTATTGAATTAACATAATTGGTGTTAAGTTAGGTTGGATTTAAAACTCCTTTCATTTTTTTACTCTCCGTCAGAAACACAAAGACACAAAGACATCACAGAAATGAAAAGAGGAAATACACATTCAGCTTTGTAAAGTTGTACAATGTATGTTTGACTGAGAAGATTTATCAATCTGATTGATTAGTATTCCCTATGCAATACAGAGAAAAGAAATACAGTTTTGTGGAAACAACCAATTAAGGTAGATCGGTAGTCTTCCGCCATTTTGAATTTGTTATTTATGCTGTTATGGTATTATCTGCCTTTTTAAATATGCAAATATTTTTATTTGTAATGAATCAATCAATATTATATCCATAATACAAAATGCAAAGGACCTACATGGACTTGATTTCACATGTCTTTATCTAATTAGACGAGATATGGTAACTTGATAATTAAATAAATTATAAGAGGATTTTTGAAAAAGGGAGATAATCTGATAAAAATATTTTACATAGATATCACTATGAAAATCCACATTTTACAAATTAAATGGAAAACAAAGTCGGTGACCCCCATTTTTCTTCATATTTTTTGAAAGTATGTTTAAAGGGCTAACACATGAGTAAAGTAGAAAAAAATCTATGGAATAGTTTTAAAGGAATCAACAATATACCTGTTTTTCCCTATATATTCATTAGAAATATTTAATTATTTTGATATCAGTTATTTTAAAAACAAGCACGGTGACCCCCCTTTTTTATTTTTTTATTTCAATGCTTATATAATAAGGAAACTTTCCTGTAAAAATAAAAAAAATCTATGGAAAAAAATTTGGAGTACCCATCTACCTTAAGGGGAGTCAAACCAGTTTCTTCCCATGGTGAGATTTTTCTAATTTTCTGAAAAAAAAACGTATTTTAAAGCATAGGTCAACGAACCAGTTTTTGAGGAAAATGGGGCTGAAAATTGGTGGTTTTAGTCTTTTTGCGAAAAAACATGAATTTGGCATAAAATGTCTCCTATTGTCAAATTTTCTAGAAAAATTAAGTTTGAGGGCTTATTTAAAAGCCTAGTGATGCGTCAAAAGGTAAATATCAAATTACATACTTTCCATGATATTGCTGTTATAAAAAAAACTGCAAATGGTGTGATTTTTGGTTTTCGCATGAATAATTACGAAAATTTTATCATGTTCCTATGGTGAGATTTTTATAAATTTTGATCAGAACCTGTATTTCAATGTCAACCTTTTAATAAAAAAATAAAAAGTATATGTCACCGTGCTAGGCTAAAAACCTTTGGAAAATGACGTTCCCCTTCAGTACCTTATTTTAGCGGGAAAAAGGTATAAATCAGTTCGAAACGTTCGACAATTGTAGCCGACGTTTCCCACCACCATATGTAAAATCACCAAACTCTCCAATCTCCAAATATGTTTTTTAAAGGTAAGAAAATATATTTCAAGGCACTGAATACTGATTTTGAGTTTGAACTGATATTTAGTGTCATTCAGATCAAACATAAAAGAATAGCTATTAATCATCGGGGAATTTTGGCGTGGTTTAATTTGGCCATTTTTATTAAAAGGGTATTGTTTAATTTTGGGGTGAGAAATTTTTTGCCATTTCTGGTTTAAAGTTAGTATAATTTATGCAACTTATAAAATGATATCCTAGCGACTGAGAAATGTTTATTTGTGTTTAAAGTCAGCAATTTCCTTTTTTTTTGTTTGTTTGTTTGTTTGTTTTTTTGGGGGGGGAGGGGGTCGGGCGCAAATTCGGCAGCCATGAAAACAGTATGTAACGCCTTTTACCTGAACAATCAAAAATGTTGTACCTGTGTGTGTAATGGTAAGTTTCTTTTTTTTTCGTCAAGCCTCGCCGATTTCAGCTTGTATAGGTTCCATATGCGTATTTGGACCGTACGCGTACCGTGGCGGTCCGGACCATACGAGTATGTTTTCGAAACATCCATAAGGTCGGAACGTACGCGTACGGTCTGGGTATTTCAAAGTCTTGCGTGTTCTTGGATACTATATCAATAAATCAATATACCGTAAACAGTATTATGTTTAGAGGCAAATAAGATTTTCTAAAAATCGTCATTTTAAAGAAAGTAAGAAAAAAAAAAAATAAGAACTTACCGTAATTGTTTTGGAATTGCGTTTATAAATTTGACTTATTAATTGAACGTTATCTGAGGTAAAATAAAAAAAAAAACTACTTTTTCGTATTTGATAAAGGAATGTTAATTGAAATATAATATATGGTCTTCTTGTCTGAGAATCGCGAGAAAAAAATCATTGAATACCACCTCTACAGAACAACAATATTTTATATGACAGCGGAAATGACACAGTGTCCCAAAAAGGAATACATCTGTACATGAACATAACTTCTTACTGTAAAAATTTCTATGTATCACCTTTAACATTTGTGTGAAAATGTGAAATTTTTTTTTTATTTCACTGCTTCTATTATTTCATTTCAGATTTATAAGTTATTTATTATTTTTATCAAGACCTAATAACTTCCTTCTTTGTTCGAATAACGAATGTAGTGTCTGTCTTTTCGTTTGTACATGTTCTCATACGGACTTAATTATATATGCGTATGGTCCAGCTCGTAGCAGACCGTAAATGTATACTCATACGGTCCGACCATACCTGCATGGTCGGACCATATGAGTATACGCATACGGTCCAGACCCGGGCGTACGCGTAGGGTCCAAATACGCGTATGATCTGGAACATATCAATCACGCTTATTCGTAAATAGTTTACAGATTCATTACTTCAGGAATGTGGTTTTGATATGCCGTTTCTTCAACATTGGGTAAATTCCAAGTGTATAAAACCCGTTACACGGGCTGAAATACATTTGCACTGCAAGGGGTACTGTCGTACAAGAAAACTTACCTTGTTACTATTGATTATTTTTCATTTATTTATTTATTTTCATTTTATTTACTTTTTTGTGAGCCGCATCTTTTGATTAAAGTATTTTGTATTGATGGTGCATTACATTACCACTGCTCATTCATTATGATGACGTTCACCGCGCAACGACGTCATGACCACTGGAAAAGATCCCGATTGGGAAAAACGTTGCCGAAAGTCCCGCCGTCATGACGTAAACGGGAAAACAAACGTGTGACGTCGCAGTTCCAATTACACCCCTTGAAACTGGTTCGACTCCCCTTAAAAACTGGTCCTCTGTTCCACAATGCTACGCTCGTTAGCCAACGTTAGCCAGCGAAACACAACAGGAACCCAGTTTACCCCCCTTAAGGGGGTTTGCTACTCTATATGAAAATAAATAGGGTTTCAAATAAATGTGATTTTTTGTTAGAAAATTAAAAAAGAAATAATTTAAGTGAAAATATTGATAGGTTGATGATCTTGTTTTTGAGTTATCAGTTATTGAAAATTTGGCGGGAAACTGAACTCCTCGGATTTTTCATAGGGTTAACATTAACAAGGTTTGATTTCGAATGACTGACAGAATAAATTAAATTTATTGAAATTTTCACAGAATGCTAAATGAAATTATGGGAAAAATTAAGGGGTCCATGTGATCCGTTCTCCACTAATCAAATTTCTCAAACAATATCAAATTAATAATATTAATAAGTACTGTCCATCTTAACAAATCTCTAAATAGTTTAATACGAAATTAGCATGAGATTTAAGAGTAAAATTGTTCATTGTCTAACTACTTTTCAATATAAATCTTGAATTATTGCAAGGACTTAATAAGCTGTTTTTTTTCGTTGAATTCCACTCAACTTTGTTAATCAGTCTCGTTTGAGATCTCCTAAAAAGTACTGAAAACCACTAATTCTTAAGATAAAAGTTTATGATATCATTATGGGTAAAACAGAAATAACTTTCACACAAGAACTCTATAAAATTCAAAGGACAATAAAAAATAAGATTAATTTTTGCAGGTCTCATTATTTCATAAAATCAAATTCTCAGATTTAAAATAATTGTTAAAATGGATAATTTTCAGATTTTCAAAAAGAAGAAAAAATGGAAATTTTCGATATTATAAACAGCAATGAAAAGAAAATTTTCATTCTTTAGCCCGCCTTGGTGAGCTTTTCCTCTGATGTTAATGGGCCAATTGAAACACAACTTTGCTAATAGTCCTTTGCTGGTCCCCTGCTTTAAAGGTGACAATTAGTTCTATATCTATGATGGCCACCAGCGGGGAACATAATTTAGCATTGAACCCTATGGGAAAACACATTCAAACGCCATCTCTTAAACCATAAAAAAATCAAAATGAGCCACAATAGTCTTTAGGTGGTCCCTAAAAAAGTTTTATAGGGTTTTGAATTTTTCCAAGAAACTGCTTAGGGGGAACATTAGTTTACATTTAACATTACCGTTAATAAATGTAACTGTTCTTAGTTTTTGACATAAATATTGCTTATTCTTGTAGGTAAAATGCAGATATATTTTCTTGTATTTGGGTTGAAAATCTTAATAAATCATTCAAATATTCTATAATTGTGTTGAATATGCCAATTATCATCAGAAGATGATCCCAATTTGACTTGATCCATAACAACAACGATTATTGACTGTCAGGGGAAACGTGTAAAAATATAACTGAAAAAATCAGGGATTACATGTAATCCCTAGGATTTTTAGGGATTTTATATATTCCCTAAATTGGCCAGGGATTACGTGAAATCCCCATTTTGTCAGGGATTACACGTAAACCCTAATTACATAGATTCCCTGTAACATATATAAATACAATAAAAATTGAATAAAATAAAAAGATAAGTATATAAATAGACGTTCCGTCCCATTAGAGTCTAGTTTAAGACTATCCATATGAAAATCTCCAATAACATAACAGCCATAACGCTGAAATAGACAACGCCATGAAATGTTTTGTGCGCAAAGATGTCAGAAAATTTTATGTAATGGATTTTGTTATCTTGCACACCATAGGTACGCTCCGATCATTAAATCTCATACAATCGAAATAATTCATGTTCGCCGGTGGTTTGTAGTCGATTTACATATAGGTGTCCATTATTTTCGTTTATTTTACCCCTTGCTCCGCTGCTCTACGCTCTGGGTAAATTATTAGCGAAAATAATGGCCGCCCATATGTAATTCTCTAACAAATCACCGGCGTCCATGACTTATTTATTAGACATACAGCAAAATTCGAAACACCTGCGCGTTTCATAAAACGGCCTAA
>MJUU01069282.1:20969-31150 GCA_002080025.1 Modiolus philippinarum | reverse complement strand
GTCTTTATTACCTCTAGTAAAATTTCAGAAGTTTTTTTTTGTTTGTTTGTTTTGTATTTTGCTTTTTGTTTGTTTTTTAAATATTTAGAAATAATCTATACTGGCTTATACAACCAGAGCCATATAAATCAATTTGTCTCTGATACAACTTTCGCACACTTATGTTTCTTATTTATTTTATTTCTTTAAGGAAGTACGGGAGTCTTCTACCATTTGAATTCATTTTTTATGGTGTGATTGATATAAAAGGTACAAATAATTGATTTTTTTCTATTCTTATTTTTGGAACAAAAGCAATGAATTTGGAACATGTCAATTCATTAAATAATTTGAATATAACCTCAATGACCCCATTTTTCGTTTTGTTTAAAAAAAAAGAGCAAAACAAAGTCTAACAATGTAAAATCAATCAAAATTCTTTCTGATGAAACTTTTGGAAAATTATTATTTCTTTTTACATTTCAACAATAAAAGGCGAAAAATTGTGAGCCTTGGCCCAATTTATATTTTATTTTTTTGCATGCTCTAATGATATGAATTAATCCATGGAAATATCTCAAAATTTTACGAGTCACTTTTTGAACCCTGACGTACAGCCTTAAAATAACTGACACCGACCAAAATTTTGGCGTACACCGCACTGCACTTACCAAAATTTGAAGTAATGTCGAAAATAAACAGAACGACATACAACCTTATGAAAAATAAATGTTTGACATGTTTTCCCATCAACAAGCAACAATTATATACAACAAACGTAACATATAATGGGTTGGATGTATAGAAATCCTAAGATCAAATTGGGGTGTTCAAAATTTTGACCTACCCCTCCTCGGTTTTCCTTCAATAGCTTTCTGGGAAGCGTTATTTGTACTAAAGTAAATACACGTATCGGTTTTCAGATGGAAGGAGAGCCGAAACGCAATATTTACAGAATACACCGTGTAAATATACAACGATAAGACACTCTCAACTTCTGACCTTTGCTTGATGAAGCCATCTTTGGCAGCACTTACCAAAATACACGCTGCACTTACCAATTCGATTGGACCCCCTGCTTATGGCCTGAACTTGCACAATTTTCTCATTATGCTCAATTTTGTTCCAAAATACAACATTTCCAACAAGTTATGGTACAAAAACTACAGTAACCAAACATGTTCAAATAAATATTTGTAAATCTGTGTACAGTTTAATAATATGTGCTCTGTATTTCCTTAACCACAAATTAGGTTTAAGTTTTCATGGATGTTGTAAACTTCTAAATTTGATACATTCTGTGACATCTACTGCAAACATCAGTAATTAATTATATTCAGATATTCATTCGCGATATTGAATCTGTTATTTTGTTGCTAATATCGAGTCTAATTGTACTGCCTCTTTTAACACAGTTTACAGTTTCGAGACAAAATAATTATTCAGAATCATCCAATCATCCAATTAGGAAATATACATTTATAGAGTTCAAGATAAGTTTTAATGGTGCATGTTTTGCATATGAAATATACCACAATGATTTATTTTGACCATGAAAATGTGAAATTAGAATCTGGTTTACAAAAAAAAACAAGAAAAAAAAAACAAAACAAAAACATAAGGAGTATATTCTGATAAATTTGGAGACAAGGTGACTATAGATCAGAAAGATTCTGGACACAGTTAGTTGAAATGTTGCCACATATAACAAGAGCTAAGCAAAATCTGTAGATAAACATCCGTATGCTGATATCAATTAATAGCAATTCTGTTTAAATCAGCATAAATTATTTGGTAAAATAATACAGCCATTTTTGGCCCCTAATAGCTCATAAATGGTAAGCGCTAGAAGTAAAACCTGTAGATATTACAACAAGCCATATTGAATCTGAGTGTAAAATAATAAATCATATTGAATCTGAACCCAATACAACAAACCATACTAAATCTGGTTGCAATACAATAAAACATATTGAATCTGATGAAGTAAGTCTTTTGTCAGGAAAAACTCCTGTTTTTTCCTCCTGATACCCAAAACTTAAAATACTTACACGTATTCAGTCTATCCAATGCATCCGTATCATTTATTTGTGCTTCCTCAACTTTAACAGGACTATTAGCTCTGGCAACCTCAGCAAAGTCTGGTCCCAAGGCCTCTTTAATGAGATGAGCAATCTCTGGTGACATGTAATGGAATGCAACCTTCATTTTATAGTCATTTTCTTTGGAACTAACAGCTGACTGGGGCCTTAAAAACAAATTATTACATTCACATTTTATAGTCAATCTCTGGTGACATGTAATGGAATGCCACCTTAATTTTATAGTCAATCTCCGGTCAACATGTAATGGAATGCCACCTTCATTAAATAGTTGTTTTCTTTAGAACTTACAGCTGACTGGGGTCTTAAAAACAAATAAATAATGGCAAATTAGGTAATATGACACTGGTAAATGTTATCTTGGGGTAATTTTAACATGGTTCACATCACCTTAGTTAGCTTGAAAATGGATCATTTTACCTGAGGGCCAAAGACTGGGTCATATAACCTGAAAGGTAGTTTGTAACTGTTTTGTATTACTGAAGGTATTTGTGCCTGTTTCATTTCAACTTAGAAGGTTTTCATCTTGTTCATTAAAAAGGTAGATTTCATTTGGTTCAGATAACCTCAGATAGTTTCAATCTGGTTTATATCACCTCAAGTAATTCTGACTGATTGAAATTTAGGTAGATCAAACTTGGTTCATCCCTTTAGGTAGTTTTAAAATGGTTCATATCACTTAACATAGTTTGAACCTGCTTCATATCATTTTAGTTAGTTTGAGCCTGGTACTTGCTAACATCATTTGTCCATGCTATTTTCCTTCTCTTTAGTAGAAATGGACAATTCTAAAATTCAGCTTCTGGAAATGGAACTTCAGTCATTCATAGTACCAATGACTATGAGATAATGAAAGTTGCCTGTTTTTTCTTTATTTTTATTTTTTTTTATTATTTTTTTCTTTTATTATGTTTTTTTTTATTATTTGCTGGCACTGTCCCATCATGTTTTCCAGACTATTTAATAATGGGTAAAAGTAATGAAAATGCCAAAATCTAGAAAATAAGGAATTTCAACATTCTATTAAAGAGTTGAAAATGTGTCAAAATGAACAAATATGGTATATTTTTGATAACTTTTACCATGTTTATGTACCATTAAACTCTAACATTGGACAAATCTTTGAACGACCCAAAATACACTGAGGAGACATAAGTTATCAAAATGGCCATATGCAGAAACAGATTGACAGTAAATTTGGTATTTTGTTATTTACCTTTGTCTTTGTTTAGGAGCAGCAGAAACAGGAGCAGCTTGTGGGTATACTTTTTCTTCTAATGGTTGTATACAGCACCGTAAAATCTGGCAAGATAACATCTGAAATGATGCATGAATATGTCATAAAATGTCTACACTTTTGATTCTTGTTCAAATTTATCTTAAATTCTATTATGAGTGCAATTACGGCTATTCCATTAAAATGGACAAGGATGGGTAGGAAGGGACTTTCAAAATATCCCCACAACCAATTAACTTTTGGTAGAAAACTTCACATACAACTAGTGGCCACACATTGAGAATGACCCAGTACTAATGTCCAAAAATAAAACTTCCCTTACTACCCTACCACATTAATTTTTATTCAATAGCCCTTATCCCATTATGGTAGCCATGATGAATTGCTAATGTAAATATCTGAAAGTGATGTCCAAAAAGTCTTTACACTCAAAAAGAAATCACAATAAGTTTAGCACAAAAAGATGTCAGCAAAAACCTATGTTGTGGCTGTTTTTAAATAGGAGACAATGGGCTGCTTCAATGATTAAATGTCATTTTAGAATAGAAATCATTCATGAATGCCAGTGGTTTGTAGCAAATTACACACCAAAGAAAATAATACAATGTCATTAGAATATCATTGTAAACATTTCTATTGTTTATTAACTATAGACAAAAAATGTCTATGGACAGAAGGACAGAGGGACGGACTAGGTGATTCCAATATACCCTCCAAACTTCGGGGGTATAATTGTGAATTTAATAAATAGACAAGAAATCAACCAATCAAATCTAAAATATATATAAACCTGGAGATCAGTTTGTGTGCACTGTAGGAAAGCTGAACAAATCCTGATAGTGTCTGCCTCGTACAAACACTTCCTTATAATTCTTCTCTCTGTCGCTGCCTCCTTCTTCATTAACTCTTCATGGAAATGACCTATGTCTGATTTAGGTATGCTGTCATTAGATGTCGATGATCTACAATTATAAATGTATATAGAAACTGAAAGATTAAAGTCAAGCATGGAATAACCTTACAGAATAACCCAGACATTTTTCCCTGTTTTTCTCCCTTAAGAAGTAGGACCACTTCATATAAACAACATACAAAACTTCAGAATTCCTGTCCCAAAATACTGAATAAGTTAGATGGAGCCCTAAAACATAATGTTTCAGAAAAATCTTTACCAAAGTTTTACCAAAAAGCCTACTATGGCTATTTACTGTATGAACACTAACTGAAACTGTATGAACACTAACTGAAACTGTGCATGAACTATAAGAACATCTAGTAATACACTGTGCATGAACTATAAGAACATCTAGTAATACACTGTGCATGAACTATAAGAACATCTAGTAATACACTGTGCATGAACTATAAGAAAATCTAGTAATACAAACTCGAAAAAACAAAAAATTTTGATAATTTGGATAGTTATGTATAACTGATACGGCATACTTAGAAGGGTGTGAGAGCAGCAACATATGACTTTTTGAAATAACTCCGGCTGCAAAAGGCCATTTCTGTATTTGTTAGGGTATGAGAATAGCCAGTGACATTGCCATCAGGAAACACGTTCTTATTTTTATGTTACGTTATCAGTTTTGTTTGTGACGTAACTGTTGCAATTAATTTTTGGAAAAGCCAAATATGAAAATACATTGTAATTACAGGCAACCAAAGGTCTAATAAATACAACACAAGTGTGGACCCGAATTGATGTCTCGCCCATCCCTGCTTGGTCGCTAAATTGATATGAAAACTCAAACTGACTTAATCAGAAAAACTTAACATGTTCACTAGACTATGAAATTAGGGTAATTGACAAAAGCAATATAGCAGACTGCTATGTACGACCACAAAACCAACCTAAATGCCCATTATCATTGACCTACCACTAATAGATACTGAAAAATCAAACATGTTCACTAGTCTGTGAAAATGAGGTCAAGAGCAAAAGCAAAATAGCAGGCAGTCATATTCCATCTAAGACCAACCCACATACCAAATATTATTGACCTACTATCAATAGATACTGGGAAACTTAAGGTAGTAAACCAAGGGTAACCAAAACTTTTCCACAAATTCAATTTTCTTTAAATTTACAGTATGAAACAATTGTGTACTAATATACCTTGAAAATATTTGAAAAGTTTCACCGATTTTTTATCTACAGTTCATAGAAACACCCCTGTCTCAGGGGTCTTAAATTCTGTATAGAAATACCCATAAGTTGTATACTACTGTACTGTATATTAACAGTCAGGGGACAGACTCTAGTAAGTCTTATTATTTTAGACCTTTTCAAGTCTGAAATTATAGGTATTGTTGAACAAGTCTAAAATTGACCAGACTTGTACAAGTCTAAGAGAAATTACCATTTTTATGTTTTTTGTTCTTAATGGTTATTTGCAATTATCCTCCATAATGTTTATCATTGAAAAAGAATCATGACTAGTGCCTTGTAATTTAAAACAAAAAGCTATACCAATCTGCAAAAACAGTTGCTTGATATTGATAATTTTGTTATCTTTGATAACAATCTTAAATTGATTGTACACCTGCTGTCCTAATTTTGTCCCAGTAACCAATGATTTTCTGATTAAAAATAGAAAATTAAACTTCCATGTAATTCCAATTAGGTCTGGACGCCCCACCTCTAAATACTGACGCTTGTCTCATTAAAATGGTCAATTTAGCAAATTTTAGACTTATGCAAGTCTAATTATCCATAAAATTTGGAACACCTGTGCAACAGGAAATAAACATTAGACTTCATCAGGTCTTAAAATTTTAGACTTCAACAGGACTAAGAAAATTATAAGACTGAAACAAGTCTAAAACTCTGCAGACTTGTACCAGTCTGTCCCCTGACTGATTAACAAGAAACAGCATAAATTAGCCCTAAATTGCTAAACTGCTTCTTAGAATCTTGTAGACCTAAATACCAAATAATAAATATCATAAGCATGCATTAAGGGTTGGGCTGATTTGCAGTTGAAAAGAAATTACATTGTCAAAACAATGCTAAAAGCAGAGCTTCATTCATTTCTTCTGACCGAAAATCCTATAAATTCAATTTTCATCAAAAACTGAGAAATTAAGAGATCCTCCATACATATTACTTATATCAAAATTTTATAAAAATTCACCGTACCTTTTTTTCACAATGTTAGGAAAACTTCATAAAAAGTCATAATATTCCTTTATACTGTCAGAACGTCAAGTTGAAAGAATTACCTCCCTTCCCAAATATCTCTTACTTTCAATTATCTTAATATTTTTAAGATACCATTCAAGACCTAGAAATTTTAATGCAGTCATTATGAAGTGTTTTATCAAAAGAGTGTATTTTCTTGATAAGAAGGATATTTTATTTCTATTTATGAAAAATATTATAAATCTTATGTTTTATTCATACCAATCACAAAAGTAATTTTTATATAAAAAGAAGTTATCTCCTCTTACCCCAGGTATAGTACCTTAACATGTTCACTGGACCATGAAATTGTGGTCACAGAAATAGGTCATATGGCAGAATGTCATGTACTACGCAAGACCAACCCACATACCAAATATCATAACAATTAAAAAATATAATTAAAGATAATGGCCAAGTTAGCATGTTCACTGAGCCATGAAATTCAGGTCACCAATATAAGTCATATTGCAGTCTGTCATGTTCTACCCAAGACCAACCCACAAACCAAATATCATTGACCTACCATAAAGAGATGCTGGAAATCCTAACATACTTACTGGACCGTGAAATTGAGGTCACACATAAAAACTATATAATAGTACATTATGTACTTCTTCAGACCAACCCACATACATAATATCATTGACCTACCTTTAATAGTTACTGAGAAACTGATCAAATCAGAAAAACTTTGCATGATCACTAGACCATGAAATTTAGGTCATGGACAAAAACCATATTACAGTCCATCTTGTACTACCTAAGATCAACTGAAAAAAACATATATCATTGCCCTACCACTAATAGTTACTGAAAAACTAAACTTATCACAAAAATTATCGGACCCTGAAATTGAGGTCACAGACAAAAGCCATATAGCAAACTGCCATGTACTACTCAAGACCAACCTAGATAATAAATATCATTGACCTACCACTTATAGTTACTGAGAAAATGACCTTATCACAAAAACTTAACATGAAGTTTACACTGTTGCCGCCGCCGCCATACTTTGTGCGCATATGTCTAGCTTTTCGCAACTTTGGTCATGGGCGAGACAAAAATGTACAGTAATTGTCCTTGGAATTTGAATAATTCTCAGAGACTCCATGTTACCATTGTTTTACCAGAGGCAATCCATGTAGTTTTTTTTTAACCACTTGTTAACACTCTTGCTAAAATAACACAACTTATGGCCAGCCCAGTGTAAAATAATGATATTCTAAAGTCTCTGTGAAGTATTTCTTAATCAATGTGTAATGGTAGCCCTATACATCTGAAATTTGAAAAATTGCTCACATGAAACAACGGCAGTAGAATACCGAAGGAACAAAGGAGGGAAATCCACAAAAATCGAAGTCCAAAGACATGGCCAAACCGAGAACACAGAAATCATTCATCATTTCAAAGCTTCAGAATTAATATCAAATTATTACAGCTGATACCAGCCAAGAAAAGTTTAAAAAAAATTAAAGTTAAGTTTCAATCTTCCCATGTGTCCAGTGGGTCCAGTGAATGTAATGTCATTTTGCCTCATTTATACCAAAATTCAAAAAGAAATTTTCTAAGTATGGCCATAAGAAATGCTAGATTTTCATCTATCTCCTCACTCAAATTTTTCATCACTTTATTTTGATTTTTGACCATTTTTGGTCATTTTCTTCTTATATTAAAGCATTTTCAATTATAACAATTAAAAAATATAATTTGTCAGCCTACCCTTAGTTTTTCAAAAGGCTGGGAATCTAGGAAATTTTTGGCAATGGCCTAATCACTAAGCATACTTTATACCTGTCTAATGTGTTGGTAAGATGAGGATTTTCTTTCACCCAACAAGAATGTCCCGCATCTTTCACAGGTGAAACTGATCGCTGTTGATGAGCACTTGATGGCCTTGATAATTTTTTAGGTAATGGTGGTCGGCCCATTGAAGGGTCTACCCTAGATCCAGGTTTCTGTCTTGCAGTCTGATTAGGTGATTTACGTTTCTTTGGCATGAGATCTGAGAATTCATCACATGAACACAATGATATACACAGAATTAATTCTAATATTGACTTAATAAGATCTAACTCTTCCTTCTCAATTATACAGGTTAAATCCACCATTCCTTTTTTGTCTACCATCTTATTGACAGCCTCCTCGCTCATTGATGTTTTAGTATTGGCTTCATCTACTCTGTGATCAGAACACGGAGATCCTTGTCCATCACGATACTGTTTAGCAATGTGTTGGACACTGACCAACTTATCACTGAATGTCCCTAAAAGTTGTATAATGGTTGATCCAACATTGTCCCAAGCTCTCTGAGCCAAATTTCTGTTTAGTTTTGACAATTTCAACCTAAAAATAAAAGAAATGAAAACTTTTTATAAATATCAATTACATGTAAATGCAAAACATTAACAGCAAACAACTTAGATCTAAATAGATTCGTAATACACATGAAAATGTTTTTGAGGTTTTTTTTCAGTGGATGAGTGATTGTTGCTCATCTGTTTGGAAATAAGTGCTGTCAGGTTCATGTTGAATTTGAAACATATGTTTGGCATTGAGTGCTGGTTTATGAGGAATTTCATACATCATTTTGGCAATGAGTGCTGGTTTATGAGGAATTTCATACATAATTTTGGCAATAAGTGCTGGTTTATATAAAATTGTGAATAACCTCTGGGGCAATGATTGCAACAATTGTTTGTGTGTTTAAAGGGTGTTGTGTCTTTAAGCCTCTCTCTTCTGGTATTCTGTTTTTTGCCTTGTCTCTGGACTTTTTATTTACATGTATGTAGTTTTGTGTGTTGTTCCTTTATATGTATTCCACTGCTGTTGTTGATGTAATTTTGATTATCAGTTATCCTAGCTTTTTTCTGTAGAATTCTGAGGCTTTTCTGTCTGGCATTAAGTGATCCTTCAAAAGGAATTCTGATATACATGATCATATTAATCTGGCAATAAATGTTTATTTGTGAAATTCTGATTAAGTTTGCCTGTTTGTGCTTGTGTAGAATTTTTTTTTTCAAGTTTGGCAATGAGTGTTTGTTCATATGAGATTCTAATTATCTTTTTCATGATGAGTGCTGGTTAATATAAAATTCTGATAATCTGTAGTAGAATGGATTCTTTCATTTTCTATCAAGTCATACAATAAGATAGAAAGTAGCTCATTAAAATCCAAGATGCAGTATTTATGACCCATTCCTTACCTCTGTGTTTCACAGTCAGTAAAGTGTTTTAAATCCATCTTGCTTACATCCTGCTTATTCTTTCCAGTTGGCCATAAACAAACATTTTGGAGAAACAGAACACATCTGGTAAGGGTGATAACTCGTACTGAATCCATATCTATACATGGTTTATAACCAATTGATATAACTTTTCCTGCCTTGTCTGTTTCTGCTAAACCTAGAAATAAAATCAAAGCAGACATTAGCTCTAAAGTTTACATACACTTTTTAGAAATATGCTCTTTGGTTCAAGTCTATCTGATAAATAAAACTATTAATCTAACAATAACATTAGGGCTATTCCATTTAAAATTCCCATCAGGGGGTGTAACACCAGTTATTATTTTTTTCTGTTGGTGGTGGGTAAATTTCTGTTGTATCCTAATACAATGTTATAGTTTAAATAGATATTTATATTTTTTTTCTCTTGGTGGGGGGGGGGGGGGGGG
>MJUU01069282.1:5592-18627 GCA_002080025.1 Modiolus philippinarum | reverse complement strand
AAACATTTCACCAGTACTGAAACAGGCCACTCAATAAAGCGTTTCTGCTGAAACATTTCACCAGTACTGAAACAGGTCACTCAATTAAGCGTTTCTGCTGAAACATTTCACCACTACTGAAACAGGCCACTCAATAAAGCGTTTCTGCTGAAACATTTCACCACTACTGAAACAGGCCACTCAATAAAGCGTTTCTGCTGAAACATTTCACCACTACTGAAACAGGCCACTCAATAAAGCGTTTCTGCTGAAACATTTCACCACTTCTTGAATAGGTCACCAAATTTAAGCATTAGTAAATTGAAAGACTGTTTCATTTTGGATTTTTGATCATATTTATCACTTAAAGATTCTTAATGAGGTCAATAAATTTGAACTGATTCAGATTATGATAGCTGATGACAAAGTTTGAGGTCAATATACTCTTAAATGTTTGGATACATTGTATAGAAAATGTAGAAGTACTTAATTTATATATTACATATGGATCATTTAAGGCTAATAAAAAAAAAAGGTTTGTTTTGAGCCACACCTATGTCGGCTTAATGTGGCTGTGTCAAGCCTTTTTTCCTTCATATCTGCAAATTTTTTTTTATTTGGCAATTGTAACTGAATGTATCCTGACTTTTTTTACAGAGACATGAAAAGTTTTAGATATTTATTGTTTTTGTTTTTCAAGACCTCATGTAATATAAACAATAATTTTAAGTCTGTAACATCTTTCTCTTATAATGCACACTCATTATCTATTCCTTGCATGAATAGTTTATTGTGGTACACAACAAGACTTTGCAGCTGGAGTTAGATATGAACTTGTATTCCTTTTACGAGAATTTCATTGGTGGAGCGCATAGATGTGCTATCACTTTTTTGATATTTTTATTGGACCACTGTGAGATCTCATCAGCCATGATTAACAATACCTAGCAACGGTGTTGTAATTTGGAATACAACAGCAACGGCACAAGCAAGCAAACTACGAACAGCAGTTCAGCACTGCATTTATTTTTTAAAATCATAAGAATAAAAGTTTTAACAACTGGAAATCATTGTTTATCGCTGGATATCAACTCTCCTTAGTACGTAATTTCAAATATAATAAACTCGCCAAAGGCTCATTTATTATATTTAGAAATTACATAATGAGAGTTGATATCCAGCTACATACAATTCTTTCTCGTTATGAAAATTATAAGTACTTACTTTCTTTGACTAATGTTTTTCCTATAATTTTCACCAGACGATGGAGGCCTTTCCATAACACACTGTCCTTCTCAACGTGTCTTGATCTGCTTGGAGATTTTACCCTATTCCCAACAGAACTGTTATTTCCCACGGGATGTAAGTAACTTTGGCTATCTGTAGGATTGAGGTAACTGGCAGTCTGAACCATAAATTCTTTACATAACCCTAGTCGTCTAGATCTGGTCACATGACACAAAGTTTGTATGGCTTCCTTTTTTACTTTCCTAAAGCAATGATATTAAAAAAAAATACTGTTGTTTTAATCTAAAAGCAATATGAGATGAAACATTTTTTTAAGAATGGTAAAATAAAATGCCAATACTAATTTTTAAAAAAATTTTTCCATTCTATAAAATGAATTAAGGTGGAAAGTGAATCTTTAAGAAACAAGTGTGGACCCAAATTGATGTCTCCCCCGTCCCTGCTTGATCGCAAAATTGATGTGAAAACTCAAAATGCCTAAATCAGAAAACTTAACATGTTCACTAGACTGTGAAATTAGATTATCTGACAAAAGCAATATAGCAGACTGTCACCCAAAACCAAAATTCCAAATATTAATGACCAACCACTTATAGATACTGAAAAACCAAACATGTTCACTAGACCATGAAAATGAGGTCAAGGGCTAAAGCAAAATAGCAGGCTGTCATCTTCCATCTAAGACAAACCCACATGCTAAATATTATTGAACTTACATTAAAAGATACTAGGAAACTTAACATGATCACTGGACCATGAAATTGAGGTCACAGACAAAAGCCATATAGCAGACTGGCATGTACTATGCAAGACCAACATATAAACCAAATATCATTGACCTACCACTTATAGTTACTGAGAAAATGACCTTATCACAAAAACTTAACATGCTCACTAAAACGTGAAATTGAGGTCAAGGACAAAAGCCATATGACAGACTGTCATGAACTACCTAAGACCAACCTTCATACCATATATCATTGACCTACCACTTATAGTTACTGAGAAACTAAACTAAGCACAAAAAATTTAACATGTTCATTGGACCGTGAAATTGAGGTCACAGACAAAAGCCATATAGTAGACTCTCATGTAATACTAAAAACCAACCTATATACCAAATATCATTCACCTGCCACAAATAGTTACTGACAAAATGACCTAATCACAAAAACTTAACATGCTCACTAGACCGTGAAAGAGAGGTCAAGGACAAAAGCCAATGTACTACTAAGACCAACTTACATACCAAATACCATTGACCTACCACTTGTAGTTACTGAGAAACTAAACTTAGCACAAAAACTTAACATGTTCATTGGACCGTTAAATTGAGGTCACAGACAAAAGCCATATAGCAGACTATTGAGTTGTTATTACTCCCCTTTGGGTCATTGTCTCTTTGACACATTCCCCGTTTCCCTTCTTTTTTCTGTCATGTACTACTCAAGACCAACCTATATACCAAATATTATTGACCTACCACTTATAGTTTCTGAGAAAGTGACCTAATCACAAAAACTTAACATGAAAGTTTATGCCGTTGCCGCCGCCGCCATCGCCATCATACTTTGTACACATGTCTCGCTTTCCGCGACATTCTTCGCGGGCGATGACAATAAAACGAAGAAACTTTATCTGAGAATTAAGGCAAATTTGAAAGATGGATTTTTGTAATTATTATTTAAACCTTTAATGTTTGTATCTACTTTCAGTTTTACATTCTATCTATTTATAGCTTTCCATTACACAGAATGTCACATAATGTTACTAAGTAACAAAAACATTATGAATGTTCTGTTCACCTGAAGACCATCGATGTAAAAGTATGTGAAAGTATTTGCGAAAAACACCATTTTACTTAGTACTTTGAAAGTACATTTGTTCGTGGGGTTCCAACTTTCATGGATTTCGTGGTTCCTTTAAACCACAAAATTATGTTCCAAACAAAAACCATTTTGGCTATTTTTGCCCTAGAGTTTTAATGAAAATATTTCAAAACCACAAATTTAAGAACCCATGAAATAATGATTTTTATGAAAACCACAAAAATTGATGCCCATAAATAAACCACAGTAATCTCTTTGTTGTTAAATATTACATACATGCATTATCAATCTGACCTAAGTGCAGCATTCTATAAAAAAACGTATAATGTCATCGTGTATTACAATAATATTGTACAAAATGCTTACCATGTTCAATGAGACACATACTGACCATATATGCTTAATCTATGCCAAATATCATCAAAGATATGTACTAATAAGTCAAAATTTTGTTATTAAGTCACGTGTAAAATATAGGTCAAACTAACCTAGTCATCCACAATGCAACATAATTTGTGTAAATTTTTGTCAAACTTAACATACTAATTACCAATCATCGATATATATTTGGCAGAGGTAGTTTGTTTTACCAGTAATATGAACATTGTATACAGGCTATCTAAACCTCAAACTTGGTTTACCAGTAAGGCCAAATTAAAATAATTCCTAGATTATCATCCATTTTTCTCAAAATTTGGGGCAGATGGGCAAATTCTATTTTACATTTTTATCAAATTTTGTGAAAAAGCTGTCATTTTATAAGAATTTTACCAAAATTGGCCAAAAACTCCAAACGAAATTTTTTTGGGCGGGTGAAACATTTAAGGCAGGTGGGGATGAGAATTTATGATATTTCATGTAATTTTATGTAAGGTAAACACCTAAACACTTACCTGCATTTTGATTCCTTTATACAACAAACAATATATGGCACAGCATATGTACTATCAATGACTGACGGAACTCCTGACTCAGTATCTGTTAATCCATTCAAAAGCTTCAAAGCTTGTACTTGTGTTCCACTGAAAGTACAAATATTTAGTTATACCATGGTATACTGTGTGTATTTAAAAACAAAAGTACTATGGGAATCTAAAACTCTGTAATAGAATTCTAAATTCTTCCCAAGACAAGTGTTTGAGGTCCATGTCCATCCCACAAACCCTTGACCCTTGAAAGATTTGGTTTATATTTTCTGGGCTGCTTCCTCATTTATACCAGTAGTAAATTGAGGTGTCAATGAAATCAATAAAAATTGGTTAAAACAGATCTAAACTGATTCATCTGGAAGCATTTCATCAAGAGAAGTAACCTAGGATGATGTCTGTTCCAATCTCAATGGCTCTTTAAGCTGCTTCTTGTATAGAGAAGTGGACCAGGAAATATAATCCAAATCTGTCAAGGGTTTGATGGGAAGTACAAAAACATCTAAAACACTTGACTTGGGAAGATGTGGAAAATATTATTAAATTGAAAATTACAAAATATGGCAATTAGGGTAAATTTTAGTTCTACATATGGCCATTTGGACAACATATATTTCTTCAGGGAAGATTAAAATTAAAAAAATTGAAGACCAGAAGTCAAGACATTTTTAAAAGCTTCAAGAAAGGAGTACAAATAATCTGACATGTATATGGAATATAGGACATTGTGAATTTGATTAGGACTTTATCACTGTCAGTATCGTAAGGGCGAGCTTGATGTGTAATGCCGTAATAAAATTAGTATCGTAAGGGCGAGCTTGATGTGTAATGCCGTAATAAAATCAGTATCGTAAGGGCGAGCTTGATGCGTAATTCCGTAATAAAATCAGTATCAAAAACAAAATGTCCTGTATTTCATTTATTGGTTATTCACAAAATGACCCTGTAATCATAAGAGTTGTATGTATGTTATATCTTGTGTTTGAATATCGTATATTTTAACAAGTATATCTGATTTACATGTACTATGTAGATATGTTGATTAAAACTGCTTGAAGTAAAGGGCTGTCACAATCCTGATATCAATCAAAGCATGAAATGCTGTTAAGGCAGGTTCCTGGGTACTCCCAGAAGTTATGTTATTATTACTGTTTTGTTGAAATGTGGCATGTATTTTTTTCAAGAATTAAAATCTGAAGTTTTCCTTAGCTTCCCGGTTTGGGTTGTCTTTTCAGTTTTTGTATGTGTTGTTGGCGATATATTAAAAACTCTATTTACATTCCATTGCCTTGTTATTCTTTGTTGGTACATATAAGTTTTCCAAAGAACTGTAACACTCGGTGGCTTGATAAATGTTGATATTTCTAATTTTGTCATGTTATTACTTTGATGACTATAGAGATTAAAACAGTTACTTGTTTTCATGATTACATTAATATTCACTAGCACGAGATCTGAAGGAACCACCTGTAGAGGATTTTACTGATAACGGGCCGGCCTTGTCACAGGGAGTGGGACTTGCTCCCAGCCAAGAAAAAAACTTTTGTTTACTATCAAACTTTTTTCTAGGCCGAAGCAAGCCATTCTGGCATTATCTGGGCACAACACCTTCCAAACATATTGAATGGGTTGCAGACTTCTTCTTACAATGGGTCTCTGGTAGAGAATTGAATATTTGTATTTTTTATCCCGGGTTTTTATCTACATCACTGGATCATGGGAAGCCGAAATGCTTTTAGCCACTTTTAATTTTTTAAAGGTTAGAACTAGATCTACTATGAAATGATTACGTATATATATATAGTTTTATCAGGACCCTCACAAGTTTTCAACTGACGTTTTTACATTTGACTTTCGTGATCTAGCATGGAGTGTTTTCTTATACCTGACAACCATATGTCGATATGACGGATGACAACGTCTTGCCTTCGTGAACGTGTTCTTGGCACAGTATAGTAACAGATTTCATCTCTGTTTCAACACAACGTGAAAAATGAATTACTACAAAAGAAGGAATCACTGCAAATGATGGAAATTCAGCAAGCGAGTGCTACTTCCTGTTGTAACAAATCAGTGACAGTTTGAGACCTTCATGATGGTTCCGCGTGATCCAGTACAAGTGTAGTACTTGATTACGCTTGTGATTAGGAACGCCGTTGGAGATCAAGTTTAAACCTTCCATGCTTCATTGTTGACATAGTTGAATTATTCTAAAGTTTTAATGAATTTGAAGTATTCCATAAAGAACATTTGTTGTAATTTCGGATTATTTTGAAACTTATTTGACCCTTATTAACTACGGCGTATGTCATGCAGGCGTAATTAAGTTGGCCATGCCATTAATAAAACAACGCGCCACTTGTCGGGACAAAACAAACAAGAAAAAGAAGCTACGGTTTGATTCATCCTTTTTTAAGGTAGAGTACGTCAGTGTTACCATTAAAAGTTTCAAAGTCTTATATATTGAGAAATACATACATTTTTACGAGTTACAACAGCGAAAGTAAATGTTACTTTGTATCCATTCATAAAAACTTGTAAAATCATAGTGCGCTGCAGGAAATTTTTATGAATGAACCGAATCGTGAATTTCGAATGTCAGTTTAAGTGCTCTGACATTAAAAACGCATAGTATCTCTTAAAAGATATTAAATAAAAACAATAAACACGATGTAGTTGATCATGAAATGGACACTGTATCGCCACATGAATGGATTATTTTTTGTGCCTTCGTATGAATAACTGGTAAGCCGTACACGTTTTTAACGATAGTCTGGATCATTCCGATTCTTTTCATACAAAGTAGTCTCCTTAATGTAAGAGTCTGGTTGAAACAGACTTTTTTCAAGATGGCTTTACCCGACAGCTAGAAGGCAGAGAACCTGCCTTAAAAACAAAATAAAGAATGAAATAAAATTGCACATATTATAAAAGGCAGGAAGAAAGTCAGGACAATCCTTTATGTTTTCTTAATACTTATAATTCAAGGCTTTGCTGATTGTCCCGAGTGCATATATATATGTTTACCCTTACTGCAAGGAAAGAGAACATGAAACCAGAAAAATTAGTGAAAGTCAGGAATATTATATAAAACATGCTGACTCAGAGTTCTCAATAAATTTGACCATTATAAATCATAAATAAAGTTAATAATATTACGTACAAAAGAATTTTGCATTAGAGTAGTCATTTTAGCAAGAAAACTAGAGGATGACATGCCCCAGTGCAAGGTTGAATCAAATTGGTATTTTTTAGTAATATTTGTGTCTGTAAGACACATATGATGCCCTCGCCAAACACATGCTACTATAGGTTGCACAGATAAACTATGTGCCCTCTATTACTTAATCACCAAAAAATGACTTAGTTCAACAATGTATAATTTTGACAAAAATTAACCAAAATAAAAATCCTTACCACATGCACATCTTCAATATAGGTACAAAAGATCTGCAAAATAAAATTTTCCTACCATCAAAACTGTTGGAGGAGTTGTGTGGAAAAATTATGTACCCTCTATCACAAAATCACCAAAAAATGACTAAGTTCAACAATGTATATTTTTGACAAAAATTAACCAAAATCAAAATCCTTACCACATGCACATCTCGATATAGGTACAAATGATCTGCAAAATGAAAACTTCCTAGCATTAAAACTGTAGGAGGAGTTGCACGGACAAACTATGTACCCTCTACGAAAAAATCACCAAAAATGACTAAGTTCAACAATGTATTTTTTTGACATAAATGCACCAAAATCAAAATCCTCATCACATGCACATCTTTAATATATGTACAAACTCTAGAGGTACTGTGGCCTGGAGGGCCACAAAATGATACCCCACTCCCAATTGGAGTAGAAGATCCCCAATATAATTTGTCACAAAAAATAGTTACAATGGCACAATTCCATTGTGTACTAAAACTTTTGTGAAAGGATGAGTGGCAGTAAGACCCATTTTTGGCCCAAGATTTACCATGAAACTAAAACTATACAAACAGATGTCTTATGTTCCTGAAACATTGAACAAATATAGGGCTTTATGAAAATGATAAGCTTTTTTCCATATCAGTTTGATTCTCATGATAATCAGTTAACTCAAAAGCTATATTTTTGGAAATAGTCAGAATTTCATAGATATTTGCTGTGTTTTGCACATTTTTGTGCTTTGAAAAATATGGGCACATCTGAATAACAACTTCATATTTAGTTAAAATGTGTAAAATGGTGAAATACATCATTTCTTAAAGTTTGAAGTTGTTGATTGCATGTGCCCCATGTGACTTAAAGAAAATTTGCTTTGAGAACATTCAAAATTGCAGATTTTCTAATTTTCTTTCAAAAAGACGGCTCCTTGTGATGTCACAATAACGTCAAAATGAAAGGAATTCGTATTATTATATGTTTTCTTTGTAGCCAGATGTAATAGTTAATATTTCCCATAAATATCACACTATTTTAAACAACTTGATTTTTTTGGGCCAAATATGGGTCTTATTGCCACTCATCCTTTGCGTAATAAGATCTCGAAAATTAACTAAGTCAGTAAACAGAAGTTGATGTCTGGCAATCCTGAAATTGCTACTTGCAGTAAAGGACATCATTCTAAACTTGTGTACAAAATTTCAAGTTGCAGTGATGAGTAGTTACTGAGAAAACTGTTACCAAAAGTTTCTACAATTGAAAAACGATCTCGAAAATTAACTAAGTTGTTAAACAGGAGGTAGATGTCCATCAATCCTGAAATCCCTACTTGTAGTATAGGACATCATTCTAAACTTGCATACAAAATTTCAAGTTGCAGTGATGAGTAGTTACTGAGAAAACTGTTACCAAGAGTTTCTACAATTGACAAAAGATCTCGAAAATTAACTAAGTGGGTAAACAGGAAGTAGATGTCCAGCAATCCTGAAATCGCTACTTGCAGTATAGGACATCATTCTAAACTTGCATACAAAATTTCAAGTTGCAGTGATGAGTATTTACTGAGAAAACTGTTATGAAAAGTTTCTACAATTAACAAAAGATCTCGAAAATTAACTATTATAGTAAGTTAGTATGTCCGGCAATCCTGAAATCGCTACTTGCGGTAAAGGACATCATTCTTAACTTGCACACAAAATTTCAAGTTGCAGTGATGAGTAGTTACTGAGAAAACTGTTAGGAAAAAAAGTTTGCTATCACATACAGACAGGCCGACAAAGTGATTCCTATATACCCCTTGAACTTCGTTTGTGGGGGTAGTGAGGGTATAATGATCTGCAAAATAAAAACTTTCTAGCATAAAAACTGTAGTAGGAGTTGCACGGACAAACCATGTACCCCCCTTGGACAGACAGGGGTAAAACAATATGCCCCAAGACTTATCATCCCGGGGGCATAAACATTAAGATTTTAAACAGTAAAATATTTTTGGTTTTATCTTGAACAATATATATGTAGACATGCTTAACAATATCAAATACTGCTGACATGCATATTAAAATATTCTGACATAAAGGTCATGCAATAAGTGAATGATAATTTACATAAAATGTAATTATATAAAATTAAATCAAATACATGTACCTTTAGCTTTGAGTACCTGAAGTAAACAAAGGTATTTAGTTTCCATAGAATGATTTTCCACCAATTTTAAACAAATCAAAAATACATATTTTTAACTCTATAATTTGCACTTTCTGTGACAGTCTTAATCACTTTGTGATTTAGATAGAAACATTTATTTAAATGTATTAAAAATACTATTCTGATGCACTTATGTTTGTAACACTAATTTTGATTGGATGGCATTAGAATTTTGAGGGGGAAAATCCATGATTTACCATCGGAACCAATAGAAACGTACTGGCGCAGACGCATACCAAACTTCCTGTAATTTAAAAATTGATTTTAAATGTTTTTTTTCTGATTTCCATTAGAATAGAGATAACCAAACTGTATTTTAGGATCTTCAGGGGTGAATCTAAGATTTTACAGTCGCAAACACACGTTTTCAGGCTCCACGTCAGTTTGCGACAGTTAAATCTACGATTTACCCCCTCAGATCCTAGAATACAGTGTAGTTATCTCTTAATTTTGATACTTAAAAAAAGCTATTTGAACTTGCAATAATTTCAACAATGTATTGTATAAATAATCAGATGATATTTCAGGCTTTTTTATCAAGTATTCCCTCTTGTCAATTCCCGACCCCCCCACAACTTTTCTGTTTGCATAGCAACAGTCCCAATTTTGATATTTTTAGACCAAAATTCATTTCTTCAAATGCTTAGTAATCTTCCTGTCAATCCATTCCATTCTGAGCACTTTGAATTTTTTCCCGCCATTTTTCTGGGTTGGTCATGTGACTGCTGTCCTCATTAACCTTAATTAAATAAAAATAATTAAAGTATTTCCGACTCCCATACAACTACTTCTGGAACAGCTATAATATTCAATACTTCACAAAGACATCTTGTTCTTTTTAGATTTTAGTTCTTACCATGGGCCGTCTCGGATCATACTAACTGAGGATGGAACTATTCCACTATCCACAATATCTGGTGGAAGGTAATCTGTGTGGAGAAGTAGTCCTGTCAGTATCTCAGTAAATATCTCCTACAAAACGTAAGGCAATAAAAATTGATGGATGTTCTACACTACGGAAGAGCCATTTTTGGTCCAGTGAAGCTCTAAAATATGCAAAATTAAAATTTTACTTATAATGTGCATGTCTAGATTAGGAGAAAAACATATTCTGCAAATTTGGTTAAGAATATGAGTTACAGTTTTAAGGAACTGCAGATTAACAATCTGATTTAACATATGAGCTTAGTGGCTTCGCAAACCTCAAGAATCGGTAAAAAATATCTAAGTATAATGTGCATGACCAGACCTGATATACAACATACACTGAAAATTAGGTTGGAATCTGACAGACAGTTGTGAAGGAGTCGAAGATAAAAAAACCCAATTAACAAATGAGCTATTTTGGCCCTGTTAACCTCTTAAATCTGTAAAATCAAAATTTCAAATAATGGGTGCGCAACTATATCAAGTAATCAACGTATTCTGAAAGACTGGTTGGAATATGATTTACAGTTTTGAAGGAGTTCCACATAAACAAACAGAATTAACAAATGAGCTATTCTGGCTCAGTGAACCTCTAAAACTGCAAAATCAAAATTTTAAGTATCAGATGCACAACTACATCAGGTGAACGACATATCCTGCAAGTTTGGTTGGAATCTGACTTATAGTTGTGATGGATTGGGGATTAACAAACCAGATTATCAAATGAGCAATTTTGGTTCTGTGAACCTCCAAAATCTGTAAAATCAAAATTCTATATATAAGGTGCACAACTACATCAGGTGAACAATATATCCTGAAAGTTTTGTTGGAATCGGACTGGCAGTTTTGAGGGAGTTGCAGATTCAAAACAGACAGACTCACAAATGAGCAATTTTGGCTCTGTGAACCTCTAAAATCTGTAAAATCAAAATTCTAAGTATCAGGTGCACAACTACATCCGGTGAACAATTTATCCTGAAAGTTTTGTTAGAATCTGACTAGCATTTTTGAAGGAGTTGTGGATTCAAAACCAACAGACTCAGAAATGAGCAATTTTGGCTCTGTTAACCTCTAAAATTTGCAAACAAATTCTAAGTATCAGTTGCACAACTACACCAGTTAAACAACATATCCTGAAAGTTTGGTAGGAATCGGACAAGTGGTTTTGAAGGAGTTGTGGATTCAAAAACTGTCGGGACGACGAAGGACGAATACGAGGACATAAGACGACGGATAGTAATCCCTATGTGTCGACTCTGTTTACAGCAGGCGGCACAAAAATAAATGTCTGCTGTTATCTTTATAATTTGTTCCAGTATTCTTACTGATATTCAATGCACTTTAAATGGGAATGTACTCATTATTGATGACATTCACTAAAAGTATCACTTTTCAAGACTACATGTACAGTCAAACCTGGTTTAAGAGGTCAACCAGGGGAAGAGAGAAAATTGGCCACATAAGACAAGTGGCTGCTAACTCAAGGTTCAAAATTACTGAATTAATAGGAAATGGGATATAAAATTGTGGCTGTTAAAACAAGGTTATTGCTTAATCAAGGTGACCGCATGGGCAGGTTTGACTGTACTATTTTTGCGGTTACTTAAAAATCAACAAATAAATGGGTATCAATTTTCGACGTTTTTATATTTAAAAACAGTAATGGTGCATAACATGATACCCTGCCACGTTTCACAAAATTTCTAAGTTAAAAGGGGCATAACTCCAGAACTAGGTGAACCTCTGAACCCAAAATTATATACTTGGCCTGTGTTTTGTGGTAGACAATTTACATACCAAGTTTGAAGACAGTATGTTATTTCATTCACAAGCTATGAGTATGAAACCCTAAAATTTACAAAATTTCACAGTTTCATTGGGGCTTTACTCCAGAACCCCTTGGACCTCTGAACCAAAAATCGAACTTGACCGGAGTTTTGTGGTAAGCAACTTGCATACCAAGTTTGAAGACCTTGTGTTATTTCGTTCACAAGTTATCAGTCAGAAACCCTAAAATTTGCAAAATTTCAAAGTTTCAAGGGGCATAACTCCAGAACCCCTTGGACCTCTGAACCCAAAAACAGACTTGACCTGAGTTTTGTGGTAAACAATTTACATACCAAGTTTGAACTCCTTGTGTTATTTCGTTCACAGGTTATCAGTCGGAAACCCTAAAATTAGCAAAATTTCAAAGTTTCAAGGGGCATAACTCCAGAACCCGTTGGAACTCTGACCCCAAAATCGAACTTGATCTGAGTTTTGTGGTAGGCAACTTGCATACCAAGTTTGAAGACCTTGTGTTATTTCGTTCACAAGTTATCGGTCGGAAACCCTAAAATTAGCAAAATTTCAAAGTTTCAAGGAGCATAACTCCAGAACCCCTTGGACCTCTGAACCCAAAATAAAACTTGACCTGAGTTTTGTGGTAGGCAACTTGCATACTAAGTTTGAAGACCTTGTGCTATTTCGTTCACAAGTTATCAGTCGGAAACCCT
>MJUU01069281.1:332615-344484 GCA_002080025.1 Modiolus philippinarum | reverse complement strand
ATTAGAACGGTACCTAACATATTGTCAGGAGTAGAAATTCAACCAACCCTGGAAAAACTGTTAATTGAGTGTGAACAATTTTGTCATTCTGTGACAATATTATACTTAAAAAAAAACATTTAGGGTAAATACCTTCCATACTTTCAACCCTCAAGCACAACAATCGATATGAGCTCGAGGTAAACTTGTGTTACATCAACAACAACAAAGGATACATCAACAGACAGCCACTCACGTTCTACAATGTGCTTCATCAGGTTTAAGCGCTGATACCGGCAATAAACCATAACAAGTTTGTGGAAAAACAATGGAATATAGAAGATAAATAAGAACTACCGAACTCAAGGATTGTTTAACATTAAATATATTATAAAAAGGGAAGAATACAATAACAACAAAGCATTCAAACATTTCACATGCAATACTTAAAAATACAAGAACTCCTCCTATCAAAGGACGATCTCGAAACCACTTGGAAGAATAGTTTACATGTAAAAAAACACCCTTCTTGACAGCCTTCCTCGCATTGAACTAAGAACGTACTCTCCTAAGTGCGTCCATTCATGTAATTGAAAGACCAGAAACCGGAATTTGTTATAAATACAAAACATACCAAGTTGCATAAAAACCGGGATAAAAACCAGTAAATACACGTGTTTCAAGGAGTAACCTCCCATCAGCAGCATTAAAATCAAATAATATGGAAAGCCATCATTCAAAAGTTGTCCAGAAAGAAGTATACTCATTTCTAAAAATATCGAAATTGGAAGCCAATTGCAATACCAAGGACATCTACCGAGTGCCATACACGGAATGAAGCCTCAGTATTTTTTAGTGGTTAGAATTTTGATAAAATCAGTAAATTTCTATAACATGCCAGGTAAAGTTTTCATGCCAGACAAGTCTGACTATTGGGCTGGTGAATACAAAACTAGGAGATCACCAAGAACCTTAAAACAATTAAGTTCCATCAAATCAGCTTATGATTTTTCTTTTACTACTGGCTCTCGTTCTTGTCGCCAAAAGTAATACAATTACATTTAGTATTACGGCTTACCTATTTATTCTTTGACATCTTGTGTAGTGCCCAAGTGGTAGATAAATGATATTCGGTATGCAAAAAAGCTGGTCTTGGTTATACTATTTGACTGTCTTCCATATAACTCTAAGCCCCAGTTTTATGGCCTTGTGGCCACATTACGTTTTCAATACAAGGCAAGTTAGTGTTAGGTCAGTGAAATATGTATACATGTTCCTCTGTGGTAGTCCATGTCTGTCATTCGACTTCAATTTCTCAAGAGGAGAAAGAAGAAATTCTAAAATAATTTATAACATATATATATTATATAGATTTTTACCTTGACCTGAATTGAACATGCCATTTTTTAAATCCCCTTATCACTCAAGCAAAAGATTTGAGTAGTTTCAACTCAATTTTACTTCCAAGGAAGGAGGTTTAAAAATGAAAAAGATTATGCAATGGCCGAATATTTTTGTACCAGTTATTAGGTACACTTCATAACTCTGGAAAAATCCTTTGTAAGTGATGTAACAAATTTTTCATCATACTTATATGAGACTTTTACAATAGCTTCAACTCATTGAATGCTAAGGAAGTTCAAAGACGAGTCCTGGTTGTAATAGTTATACCTGAATCTGAATATAAATTTAACACTTAAGCGAATTTATTATTATTATTTTTAAAATAAATTTTTTAGACCATTTTTTTACATTTGGTGTCAAAGCATTTTAATGTCCCAGCACTTGTTTTATGTGAGGTGTCAACCTCTTCATGGAACAGTGGATTATATGCAGTTTATCTAGAAGTGAATGTGTTAGGTAGTATATGTCTTCTGGGATTGAAATCCGTTTTGCAGTAAAGTGACTACTTTCGGTTAGTTCTTCAAGTATAACTAAGGTTGAAGGTAACCTCTGGCGGACGAGGCATCCATTGGGCTCTAATCTTGATATCATTAAAGAACGCATCTGTGGAATTAACATTACCTAATATGGTTTTAAATCAATATTAGTAAAGTGTAAATTAATTGTTCCGAACCTCTATGTGTTGTTCTCTTGTCCATTAGACAATAAGTTTTAAAAACTCAGTTATTTGCATAGAAAATGACGTATATTTGTGACTAGACTTACAGGGGGTTACATTTAGACTTACTTGGGGTTGAGGCTTGGAGGTTTTCACGGTAAATGTGGTACTTTGTAATTTACAATTGTTATGAAATCGTTTGATAAAATTGACCAGAGATAGATTGAAGAACTTCTGTATTTCTCCGCTAATATAAAAGAGAAGTCAATATAGGACAAGATAAATTGATAAATTTGTATAATTTTCATTAATAATTGTAAATGGGAGCACAGTTCCTCAATATCATTGTTCATTTGTACAAATGATTTATCATGATATATTTCATTTCTTTACACCAGTTGGTACCAATATAAACGTTATGCAAGCAAGTCATGTACCATTCGATAGGAGACAGACTACACTTTCAACTGTTACAAATTTATAACATACAAACACAAAAAGGAAGTGATTTTGCAGAACCTACAGATAAGAAAAGATGCATATATATTAATCATTTTATACATTTCTAAAAGTACTTTTGCAGTTCAGTCTAATTTTATTCTAGGAGAGGCCTTGTCTACACCGAGAATTTTTTTTCCTTTTCTTGTCCGTTCCCCATTCACTAATCACTAAGATGGATTGCATTTACTTATCACACAATGTCTTTTCTAATAAAATAGTAGGCATAGATACAAATATCTCGTCTTAAGTCATGAGAAAGCTTTCTTTGCCAATGACCACACTCATTTCAACAACAAATATTTTGTGGGAAACATAACTATATAATGCTTGACTTTTTGATCGATAGTCAAGTTTGGTGGTGCATGTGATTTTCCAGCAGAAAGTCGGTATTCCAATGGGCATGGACTGTGCTCCCTACTTGCAGATCTTGCATTCTAAAAAAAAAACGAATTAATACAAACACTTCTAAATGATTCGAAGAAAAATCACATGTAGTTCTTTTAATTTCACCTTTCGATATATTGATGATGTTGTTTCCTTCAGTAATCCAATGATTACTAACATAATACATATCTCAGTCAACTGGAAATTAAGTCTCTACGGATACAAAAAAGTCGACTTAATATTTAGATCTATTTCAAGAAACTAACCGAGATGGACGACTTTAAACTAAAATATACGACAAACGTTATGATTTCAAATTTCGTATCCTAAATGCCCATTTTAGTAGTAACATCTCTCGTGCCCTACATACGGCGTATATGAATCTCAGGTGATACGATAATTATGTCAGAGCATTATCTCAATGCGAGAAGTTTTACATTGCGATCTTTATTATTACCCAGAAAACTACTCCTCCATGGATATCTATAGGAGCGCTATGAAATTCTATGGTTGCCAACACAGATTGGTTGAACAATATAATATATCAGTCTGGAAGCTTGCAGTTGCCATTTTTACATTTGACTAATGTTGCACTGAGCCGATTCACCTAAATTGACTTGTTCCTATATAGCTATAGCTACAGTTCAGCTGTGGACATATCTTTTCTCACATGACGGATGAAGCATGCATAGCAGGATAGAGACGCTTATACCTGTCGATCGGTCTCACTCCTTATTGGGTCTATGGATATATCCTGATTTTCCATGGCTTTATGGACAGTTAGTTTATTGAAACGATAAGGTATATGTATCTACATTGAAATTCGATTTCGAAAAATGGGACAATTCGATTTCGAAAATGGGACAACGAAAACAAGTCATTTTTTTGTTTTTTGTTTTTTTTTGGTAAAAACGAATAGGACTTTCAGTGACACGCGAGTTAAATTCACTGAGAAAAAAGTCAATATTTCATTTTCGTGGGCAAAAAAATTTAAATCCATACGAAGCAGTTAAAACTTATCATTATACATACTAAAACATACTTTAGGGAAATAGAATAAATAAAGGGGAGGTTTGAGATACTGTAAACCGGGAAATTTTCGTGGCAGTTTTATTTTCGCGATTTTCGCGTTTAGAATGGAAACGCGGAAATAAAACGGCGCGAATATACTTGTCTAATATTGAAATCAATGGTCAACAATTTGACTGCGCGAACTAAAATCCTGCCAATTTACCGCGAACTAAAGACGGCGCGAAAATTTCACGAGTTACAGTACCAATAAACCGGTTTAACCTTACCACTGGCTTTTGCTAGTGCTAGTAGTAAGTCCTTCTATCCCGAGTGCCTATGTCTTTTGTCTTAAAATAATGTTTCTGGGTGAATTGTGATTTTCGGTCATTGTGGGCGTTTCCTGTTATTTTTTCATTGCAATGTAATCAAAATAAACGTTGAGAAAAAAGCTTCAACAAAACAAATAATTTGTTTGGTAAATTAAGAGTAATCAAGGACACAGCTATGTTTGGATGTGATCGTTCTATTTTGTCACCGTCTTATTTTCAATACTGAGTACTTACATATACGAAGTAATTTGATTTCGCGAAAGGAGGTGACTATATTATCTCATAATTGCGAGATTTTTTCTTCATGTGGCATAAATACGCTTCTGTCTTCAATGTAATATCCAAATGAATTAGCAATCGACAACTTGATACTTTTCCACCAAGGATACATTACAATCTAATATATGATTGTTCGTTTTGGATATTGACGGTTCGGTTCTCACTTACTATATAACTCTAGTCTCAACTGTTGGCATTGACAAAAAAGATCTGAAATGACTTCGTACACCATCCATTAAAATAAGTGTATCTTTCTAAAATAAACAAGAGCTGCCGAATGGCAGCAAGATATACCCCGATCATTGAACTCTGAATCAATTTGGTTAGTGCAAATTTAGGTGGGTATGGACACAATACAGGTGTGGACACAGTACAAGTGTGGACATAATAAGAGTATGGACATGATGATATTGACATAATACGCAAGATATAACTTTTCACAAGGGTTTCAATGAAAATATTCTGTCCAAATAAGACAAAAAAATCACATTTGTTCGACATTTTACACAAAGATCATAGGCGTTCGAGGAATTTCCTTACAAAACTTTGATAATAATAACTCAAGACAATTTCAATAAAAAGTATTTTCTGCCACAGGTTTATTTCACAAAACTCTTTGAATAAATTCATTGAAAAATTTATCCATATAAAAAAAAACATGCAGATGGAATTAATGAAAGGTTTAAGTCGAATTATCTCCCCTTCCTAGATTTGGACTATAATTAAATTTCCCCATGCACATCTCCATATAGTGTCCTTCTTTTGTGTAAAGTGTCATCAAAATCCTTTGTGTGGTTTAGGAGGAGTTGCGCTTTCGAGGAAATCTGTGCAGATGGAACCAATGAAAACTCAAAGTCTAATTCCCCCTTCCTGGTTTCGGACCATAATCATATTCTTTCATGCACATCTTCATATACTGTCCTTCCTTTGTGTAAAGTTTCATCAAAATCCTTTCAGTTGTATAGGAGGAATTGCGCTTACGAGGTAATCTAAGCAGATGGAATAAATGAAAACTCAAAGTCGAATGATCACCCCCTTTCCTGGTTTCGGACATAATTATATTCCTTCATGCACATCTGCATATAGTGTCTATCCTTTGTATCATGTATCATCAGAATCAGTCGAGAGGTTTAAGAGGAGATGTTCTTACAAGAAGTGTGGACAGATGGACGGACGGACAAACAGACAGACAGGGTGATTTCTATATACCCCCTAAACTTCGTTTGCGGGGATATAATAAAATGGCTAGTATTATCCAACAATTATTGATTTTTAATCATGTTCCCTTTCATATGAATGTAAGTCGGTGCAGAAGAATGTTAAATTATGGTAACGTGTTTACTAATATACAATAGTTTCCCTTAACATTGTTTGGTCCAAATCGTATAATGAAGATTTGGATTTACTTAAACTTTTGGGACAATTTATATATCACACCCTATTACCGGCAATCCCATCTACAGTGGCTATCACATCTACAGATATGTAAACAAGTTTGCAGTAACAGACCGTAAGTCTTTTGTTGTATCATAATTTTGTTTATATGTAAATATNGAATTGGTATAATTTACTATAAGATATATTTAAAATACAATGGCTCTGCCCCAACCCATATAAACAGATTGTTGTTGTTTTTTTCTCTTTTGTAATATTTATATACAAATCAATGTCAATCATTGCTCTATGTATGGGCCCTTTAATTGGAATAACATATTTTCTTTCTTTCTTTCTTATACAAGTGTGCATGATTGCCGACAATATTGCTATGTTTTCAATACTTTTTTTCAGGTACTATCTCAATAATGTATAATACTATCTTTATTTCTTTTGATGACATTGGCTTTCACCTTTACCCATAAACAACAGAATAACGCTATCCCTGACGTTTAAGGGTAAAATTCAGCCTTCTATTATGTTCTGTCGGCCAAATCGTATATATTGGACTCAAAGAGAAACCTAGCTTGCAAGGAAGTATTTAGTATCCATCTGCGTATTTCGACTGTTTACCACATCATGAAATTATATTTGTTTAAATTATAAATTTTTACCTTGATTTCGGGATGTAGCAAAATTTCAATATATTTTGCTCTTGTAAAAATTACGTAATGTTTTTGTCAGACAAGATATATAAAGTTTATTGATGAATATTGGTGCTTCATATTTGCGTCTTACTTTTCCTACAATTTCAACTGTGAAAGCGAAAAAGCATTGCATTTAATTAAGACATCTACCGTAAGAAGAAAACTTAAATTTGAAAACAATACAGAATTTTATTTTGCACTTTATGCAACAGAATAAGAAAATACATCATGTTTTCTTTTTCCATTTTCAGTGCAATATTTGTGTAGGATCAGTTGAAGATATCAATGTCATGGTAAGTACAGATCCAATATTTGTTACAGGGATTTGACATTCCCAATATACAAACATCGTTAATTACAGTTATTTGCAGCAAGAGAAACGTTCTATACTTTTGCTTTATTCTGTAACATTTTCTTTAATTAGCTCTAAAAAGTTATATCTTATAATATTCTTTAAGAGTAAGATCGTCTCACAATACATCTATTCTTCCATAAAACCTTTTGTTTTGCAGCACAGGCATCTCAAAAAGCATTCAACCCTAAATGACCATCGACAATGGTAATACACCGTAATGTGTTTTTGTCTTTTGTAGATCGGGTGTTGTCATTTGTTTGTTTGTTTTGTTTTCTTTTTTTTACTATTCATGGCTTTTCAACAATAAGTCCTCAACTAGTGGCTTTGTAAATACTGCTCAATCACTGACTTTCATTTGTGTAGAAAACACCAAGAGTAACATCGAATCTAGATTTAGTCCTACAATATACGTAACAAGTTAACTATGGGAACAGTTTTACGCATTTCTTCCTAACGGCATCTCATAGTAATCAGTTATAGGTTGTTGTGGTGTTTTTTCCAATGGGTTGGCTGGTTTCCTTCAATTCCAACTTGAGCAATTTATTTTTTATCGATAAAATCACATTCATTGTTGTTGCATTTTTGTGCTTTTAATAAAATCTCGGGCAGATCATTTATAAGCGGACATAGATACTCTCAAAAAAGGCATGTTATATTCAATGATATATCCAAATAAATTTGCAATGGATAACCTGATACTTTTCAACCAAGGGTGCATTACAAACTAATATGTAATTCTGGTCTCAACTTGTGACATTGACGAAAGAGATTTGAAGATGATTTCGTACACTGTCCATTAAAAATAAGTGTACCTTTCTAAAATAAATGTCATTCGTTGTCCTTTTTAATAAAATGGCTGGTATTTTCCATCAATTAGTTTTCAGTCATGTTGTTTTTCATATGATACATCGGCAAACGAATACCGAAGCAAGAACAAGGAAAGGGGAAATTCTAAAATCATAAATCCAAAATCACGGCAATTCACAGTAGTACGAATTGAGACAGTATGACAGAGACAAAACAAATAAACAAAAATGTACAAGAACGCCACAAAAATAAAGCACTAGCAGTGTGAACCCCTATAAAAACTGAGGTATCGTCAGGTGCTCCGGAAGGGTAAGCATGATCTGCTCCACATGTGGCACCCGTCACACTGCCAGTGAAAAGTACGGTTTTGTCACAGTCGTTGTTTGAATTCCGGTAACAAACTCTGGATCTACACAAAAATATCTGTTCTCATTTGTGAAACAGAAACATTGTAATGGTCTGTCAAATCGTGGTGACGACCGTAAAACTTCTGTAGTGACAATTGCAACAGTGACTGAACATACCCTTGATGTATAAGTTTTTGAGACAGTGATTTCGCTCTGTTGACAAAATCGCTGTACAAACTACAGGCACGACAAAAGCGAATGAGTTGTGAAATGTACACGCCATATGCCGGAGAAGTGGGAATATTACTGCTCAAAAACGGGAAGTTCACTATTGGAAAGTCAAAATCATTACGCTTGTCGTAAAGTTTTGTTTTCAGACGACCAGAGTTGGCAATGTAGAGGTATAGGTCCAGGTATGATGCTGATGATGGTGTATCAGTGGTCTCATTAATTTCGAGTTCATTTGGGTATATAAGATGAAGGTTATCCTTAAATTGAGGATTGTTCAATGAAAGAACATCATCTATATAACAGAAACTGAAATTAAAGGATTTGACTAGCTTATTGTCTTTTTTCTGAACTAGCCCTTGTATGAACCTGGCTTCATACGAATAAAGAAATAAATCTGCTAGAAGTGGCGCACAATTAGTCCCCATAGGTATTCCTATTGTCTGCTGGAAAACTTGTCCTCCAAATTCTACAAATATGTTATCAATCAAGAATGACATCCTCTTCTGTATACTTTTTGTGTGAATCAGTGTGATGTTTAACAAAATAGGCCCCATCTTTACCTATCACTAAATATGAATATCTTCTTTCACCCTTTTTAGTACAGAAAGACTGATGTATTAAATCTCGGAGTACTGAATTTAGCTTATCGTGTGGGAGAGTAGTATATAGAGTAGAAAAATCAAATGTTTTGATACTGTTGCAGTGGTTGAGTTCAGTTGAAGATAGATATTCTAATAAGTCTTTTGAGTTTTTGAGAATCCACATCTGATTCACTCCACTTGTTGAGTATACTTTATCACTATATATCTTGAGGCCATCTTTGACTGCAGTAAGTAATGAAGTGAGGAGCTTAGCTTATATGAATGTAAGTCATTGCAGAAAAGGGTGAAATTTTGGGAACGCATATTTAGTCCATAACATATCTTCCATTTTCATTGTTTGGTCCTTCGGTGTTTCCCTTTGGGTTTGACTAAAATAGTTTTTCAGACACCATCCAACTATCATTATTCCTTTTGATGACATTGGCCTTCACTTTTACCCCTAAACAACAGAATTGAACTTTTACAGTAACACTATCCCTGACGTTTAGGGGTTAAATTCAGCCCTTTATAATTTTTTTGTTCAAAGTGGTCGGTATATATTGGACTCCAAGAGAAATCTTGGCTTGCAATGAAGTATTTTGTATCCATCTGCGTATCTTGACTGTGCTTACAGCACCCTGAAAATATATTTGTTTTAATTATAAATTTTTACTTTGATATCGGGATGTATCAAAATTTCAATATTTTTGATCTTGTAAGAATTAATGTTTTTGTCAGACAAGATATATAAAGTCTTTTGATAAATATTGATGCTTCATAATCTACAATAACAGCTGCAATTTTCCAATGAAAAAAAGCAATTCATTTAATTAATGCTCAATTATTATGTTCGATTAGAAAATTTGCAACATAATGACAGTATGTATAAAATTTTACAGTCAGCCTGTGAGGAAGATAAGACAGTGGAGAATTTACATTTCTATTCGTGGATAAAAATTGTTTACCAATTGAAATTAACCTTTAACTTACAGTCACTTGATATCACAACTGCAGAACTTATAAATAAAATTCAAACATTTTATTCAAATAAAATTAATATCCAGTTATCCCATATTATGGAAAGTGAATCAGGAAAATCAGGATTTTATAGTAAAATATATACTGGATTTGAGTTACAAAATAATCTTAAGTACAATCTATATAGAAAATTACGTTCAAACTTAACGAAACTTAGACTAAGTGATCACTCTCTAGCTATTGAAACAGGCAGATATAGCAGGCCCTTCATCCCGGCAGATCAAAGATTCTGTAAGTTTTGTAAAAATATGGTTGAAGACGAATTACACTTTTTTTTTTACTGTACTGGGCTATCACATATCAGGGGGAAATATGTTAATCTTTTTGAAAATAGAAAAATATTACCCGATGAAGAAGTCATTAAAATTATTTTAAATCCAAAAAACCTACAAGAAGCTAAAAACATTTGTACATTTTTAAAAGAAATGTTTTCAAGTAGGGAAATAGAGTTAAAAAACTTGTAGTTAGAATCTTCCTCAGATACTAAATAATATGTTATACATATTAAACATGTCTTGTCCTTTTTAGCTCACCTGGCTATAGCCAGGATGAGCTTTTGCGATCACTTTTCGTCCGTCGTCCGTCGTCCGTCCGTCCGTCGTAAACTTTTCCTTTAAAGAACTTCTTCTTGAGAACCGCTGAATGGATTAAAACCAAACTTGGCATGAACGATACTTATGAGGTGCTGACCAAGTGTTGTTACTTTGTTGCCGATCCGTCATCAAACATGGCCGCTAGCGGGGAACTTAGTTTAACGTTGGACCCTATGGAAAATGCATACAAAGATCTTCTTCTGGAGAACCACTGAATGGATTTAAACCAAACATGGCATGAATGTTACTTATGAGGTACTGACCAAGTGTTGTTACTTTGTTGCCGACTCGGCATCCAACATGACCGCCAGTGGGGAACTTAGTTTAACATTGGACCCTATGGGAAAATGCATACAAAGAACTTCTTCTTGAGAACTACTCAATGGATTTGAACCAAACTTGGCATGAATGATGTTTATGTGGTGCTGACCAAGTGTTGTAACTTTGGTGTCGATCCGTCATCCAACATGGCTGCCAGCGGGGAATTTAACTTTCACATTGGATGCTATGGGAAAATGCATACAAAGAACTTCTTCTTGAGAACCACTCAGTGGATTTGAACCAAACTTGGTATGAATGATGTTTATGAGGTGCTGACCAAGTGTTGTAACTTTGGTGCCGATCCGTAATCCAACATGGCTGCCAGCAGGATCGACATCCAACATGACCGCCAGTGGGGAACTTAGTTTAACATTGGACCCTATGGGAAAATGCATACAAAGAACTTCTTCTTGAGAACCACTCAATGGATTTGAACTAAACTTGGGATGAATGATGTTTATGTGGTGCTGACCAAGTGTTGTAACTTTGGTGCCGATCCGTCATCCAACATGGCTGCCAGCGGGGAATTTAATTTTAACACTGGACCCTATGGGAAAATGCATACAAAGAACTTCTTGAGAAGCACTGAATGGATTTGAACCAAACTTTCCATGAATGATGTTTATGAGGTGCTGACCAAGTGATATTATTTGGGTGCCAATCTGTCATCTTACATGACCAACAGCATTCGACCCTATGGGAAATGCACACAAAGATCTTCTAGAGAACTGCTGAATGGATTTAAATCAAACATGACATGAATGATGCCTGTCAGGTGCTGACCAAGTGTTGTTACTTTAGTGCCAATCCGTCATCCAACATGGCCGCCAGGGGGAACTTAACTTTCAAATTGGATGCTATGGGAAAATGCATACAAAGAACTTCTTCTTGAGAACCACTCAGTGGATTTGAACCAAACTTGGTATGAATGATGTTTATGAGGTGCTGACCAAGTGTTGTAACTTTGGTG
>MJUU01069281.1:294779-329085 GCA_002080025.1 Modiolus philippinarum | reverse complement strand
TTTTTTACTTTGGATTACATACCACATGTCATGTATAAACTGTGCTTATGTCCAATAAAATTATTTGATTTGATTTGATTAATTAAGACATCTGCCGTAAGAAGAGAACTAAAATTTGAAAACAATACAGAATTTAATTTTGCACTTTATACACAACAGAATAAACAAAAATACATCTAATATGTTTTATATATTTTTCTAATATTCAGATTTCGTGTGAGAGTGTCCGAAGAAACATTATGTACAATCCCAATTATGTAGAAATTTACTATTTTATCAAAAATTTTATTAAAAATACGGAGGCTTCATTCCGTGTGTGGTACTCGGTTCATGTCCCTCTTACAGGATTTGGCCTTTATTTCGATATTTTTCGGTAATGAGTACTTCTTTTTTGACTACTTTTGGATTATGGCTTTCCATATTTTTTTATTCTAATGCTGCTGATGAGAGGCTACTCTTTGAAACACGTGTACAGCAAAACGAAGTGTACTGTTTATATGCAACTTCGGTATTTTAGTATTATGTATAATTAATTGTATGTAAAGACTTCAAGTGTATACAAATAGCTTGCATGGAAACTGGTCTTCAATTGCTCTTAAGACTTTTTAAGAATCATAAAATATATAGGTATATTGCTCAAACGGTATAAACTTCGTAACAATGAGATACTGTTCTAGAATATATTTTGTGTATTTCTCATGAGGATCGCATATACAAAAGCTCCAATGATACGAGATAAATTCAAATTTGTAGATATCCCAGTTTACGTTGAACGTTTTTGTCATTCTATGCTGTACAGACATGTAAATAAAATTAAGATTAATCAATCCTCAAGCACAAATTTGATATGAGCTCAAGGTTTACAATATGATTTGAGCATAATTACTTGTTTTTGTCAGTGTTTAATACGGGTTTTTGAGTCTATTGTTTCCAGCGACATGATTGTGTTATTATGCAAAAAAATCTATACATCGATACATCCAGTGGGAATCACTAATTAATTTAACACTTTGAGCTATAAAGGGTAATTTTTATTTGATCAATTTGTGCCGTGTATCATCTTACACAGGATATAGGTACCAGAACTGGTTTTTGGTTTGAATTTCAATGACGATTACCATTAGTGTACGTGGGCCCAAGTTATAGCTTCTAAGTAGCTTTACACTGGAACTACCGTACACTTATGATGTACGTGGACCCAGTTTGTATTTACTTAGTAGCTAGTAACTGGAACCAAAATGCACTTATGATCCCGGCTTATGATATACTTCATCGGATTTAAATCTGGTATCTATATACGTTGATACACGGTGATTTGTAGCTCTCAGGGTTAATTACGTTTCGTCCATTAAAATATAGTAAAACAGCTGTCACGTGAGAAAAGTTAAAATTACACTCCAAATTAATAGATGGAGGCATACATTACTTCAATGGGCAAAGGAACCTAATCATTCCTGTCTACTGGTAATTGAGGCACTTATTTCTGCCCTAAATTACACAAGAGGTCCTGTATACTGATGTCATTATCACTGATTACTACAATTAATAACACAAACCTGAGATGAATTTTAGTGCTACAGAAAAAATTTAGAAACCATGTTACAAAACCACAAGTCAATGAATAACACTGAACGACCTATAAGTAAATCAACTAATAATACCTCATTACTGACGTTGTCTTTCGGTCTTGTCGTCAAAAGTAATGGCAATTGTACTAAGCATAAGGGCTTCTTCGTATTTAGTTTTTGACACCTTGTGTAGTGCAGTAGTTTTTGCGATTATAACTGAAAGTAGTTGATAAATGACATTTTGTTTTCAAAATACGTTTGGCTTGGGTAGTTTGTGACTTTGTGCCATGTCATTAATTTTATGGGCCGCTGTGGGATATATGTTAGATCTTCCACTTTTAAAAAAGCATAAGATTGCTGTTTCCTCAGATACACAGACACAAATATCTCGTCTTAGGTCATGAAACACCTTTCTCACTGTTTCCAACAAATACACAGCGAATGACATCACTAACGTGCTCGACTTTTTAATCGGCAGTACATTTTAAAGTTTGGTGTTTTGTTTTATAAGCAGACAGTCGGTATTCCAGTCGGCACAAACTGTGCAACTCGTCGATCTGTTTTAGCACTAATGTGAAACCGACTTAATACAAAACATTCTAAGAGATAAGTAAGAAAGGTACATTGCTAAGTTCTTTATATATCCGTGATTTTATTTCACACAATAATCAAATGAGTGCTTATATCTTATATATCCCACTTAACTGGAAATTGAAGACGCTACAGAAACTTAAAAGTGGGCTTCGTATTAAGATATGTATCACAAAACTTACCTAGATTGAAGACTTAAATCCACAACACATGGCAAACGTAATGATTCCTTAATTCCCCATCCTTAATAATAATATCCGTTATGTCAATGCATGCGCCATATATGTATATGCTAGATAGTTCTCTCACTATCAATAACTAGAAAACTCCTCCTCCAGGGATATTTAGAGAAATTCAGGGAAGTAAAACTTCTTAAATTCGCCATCACGAGTTCGCTAACCAGTATAACGTAACAGTCTGGTAATTTGCGACACATTTATTACATTTGACTTGATCTAGCATTAATTCGATTCTTCAAAATTATCAGATATTACTTATTCCTTGCTATGATTTAGCTTTGGACATATCATTTTTCACATGACGGGATACGCATGCCTATAAAGGAGGAGAACCCTGTCGACTGGTTACGCTCCTAATGGATTTTATGTTGACATAATCAATGAAGGGATATGGAGTAAGTGCACATGAGACAAAATCCCTACAAATACATGGTAAAAAATAACAAAGGAACAGCGCTTTTATCGTTGTTCTTTATCTTGAAGTCACTATGAGGCCTTCAACAATGAGCTTTGCTCATACCTCAAAGTAAGTTCAAGACGGCATCTAGCACCGGTTTGAGCGGAATTCATCTTTCACTCTACAACTAAAGTTTGTTTTTCCTCTATCGGATTTGACTTTACTGCCGGAGTTGACATGTTCAACTCGGCGGGTGTCTTATAAGAAGCAGGAGATGCTTACTCTACCGGTATACCTGATCTCACCCATGGTTTTTAGTGGGTCCGTGTTGTTCATCTGTATGTGTGTCTTCATTCTCCACGGATTGTGCGTTCTTTTGACTGACTGTTCGGTTCTCACTTGCTTCATTGCTAGATGTCGAGCAACGCTACATCCATGTTTTTCATGTTATGGATGCGGGATCGTCAACAAACATAAAATTAACTGGCAAAGTGTTCTTACAATTGCTGTCATCTGTTACCCGACAAAAAGACCCAACAGAAGACAATCACAACATATAAACAACCACAGTGCGCTAATCGAGTCAATAGTAAGAAAACTTGGAGTAATAAATAACATAATACAATAGTTGCTGTCAACTTGGATTCTGCATATGCGCATTTCGACAACTTATATCTCTCTTTAGTGCCAATAAAATCAAAATATTGGAAATTCATTTACCGAAATATGTGTAAAGATGGATAAGGAACATCTAAATAGAAAAGCCAAAATCAGCTAAGGACAGAGCTATGCAAGAGGGAGATACTCCTAAGTTTTGAACAAAATTTTGTTAATTTAGATTTCGCAAGTTTCAAGATAAAATCGGTTTTTGAGCCAGCACCGAAGTACTGGCTACTGGAATCATGAAATGTGGGCACAATAAACAGCTGGTCAGAATGACATTTTGAAATTACAAAATATATAAGATGCCAAAATTTGAAAGTATGATAGTAAATCCATATGAGAAATTCTCTCAAGGACAAGTACATCATAACTGAAATAGAGAGTATTCAACTCTCACACGGAAAATCTTTTTACGGACTCCACACTGCAGGAGAAGACAAACTACAATCTTAAATAATGAATAAAGGGATATGGAGAAAGTGCATATGAGACAGTCTCTACAAATACATGATAAAAAATAGCAATGGAACAGCGCTTTCATTGTTGTTCTTCATCTTGAAGTTACTATGAGGCTTCAACAATGAACTTTGCTCATACTTCACAGTAAGTTCAAGACGGCCCTAACATCGGTTTGAATTTAACAGAAAATGATATTTACTAATCAGCCACCCTACAGATCTTTCACTACCTCATTTTTACTTAGCACTGGGATGAACATATCACTATCTCACGACCTGTCAATAGCAGTTGCTGTTGAGTTGCTGCCGGACACTGTCGCAGTGAAAAGGGAGGTTTGATGCGCCATAAAACCGTTTTAACACACCATTTCTTTTGAAATTCCTTTACCAAGTCAAGACCAGTGTGGTTGACAGGATTCGGTGGTTTTGCAACTGTTTTTTAGTATTTGCCTCTGTACAATGGACCGATTCAAAAATGCAACGGCATTGTGGGATCGTCATTATTCCGAACGTTTTTGATTGGACAAAACGTATTTGCGAGGACGCTGGGCTTGCGCAATGTAATTTACGAGGACGGAAGTTGAATTTCTGAATCGGTCCCTTCTATTCGGTAATTTTGTTACTACCTCCATTTTCGGCATTTTTCATTGCTGGTGGATTGTTAGTCCCCAAAGGTTTTCAGCAAACGCAGTAGCCAGTACTTAAGTGCTGGCCCGAAAACCGATTCAGTTTGGAATATCTAAATTTTTCTTAAAACTAAGGAGTATAGTTCTGTCCTTAGTAAATGTATCCTGATTTTTCATGGCTATATCTGTTACTTGGATTATGAAACTGAATTAACGGTATACTACACTTTCTTTTACTTTGCATGAAACACTGACATCCAGATCAGTGTAGGTCAGCTTACTCTTTCTGTAACTGTCTACGGAGTGAATAACTAAATACAAAAATTTACTGTGAATTTATGAATCTATGAGGTATTTATCTACCTTGAAATTCGATTTCGAAAAAAATGGGAAAAAGACAATTTTCAGGACATATGATAGAAAAAAAGAAGGGAAACGGGGAATGTGTCAAAGAGACAACGACCCAAAGGGGAGTAATAACAACTCAAAGCCACCATAAGATCTTCAATGAACGGTGAGGAAACCCCACACCCAACGGCAGGTCCGAGTCGGCCCCTGAACAAAGAGCAATCAAGTCCAGCGAAATAAACATCATCCTAGACTCCTATAGACATAAAGAAGGACAAGACACACAAAGGCTTAATAAATTTCCTGACTTAGGACAGGCGCAAACCTGCTGCGGCGGGGTTAAACTAGTTTTATTGTGCCCAAACCTTCCCCTACAGCCAATGTGATAAATCAAAAAAACAATCGTAACAACAGTAAAATTCAGTTGGCAGCAGGACTGAGTCATTTGTGAAAAATGAAACTGAAAGAACTAAATATACGGACAAAAACATGAAATCACAAGAGACTACTAACAGTTTACTGACATGCCAGCTCCAGACCCATCACCAACTGACAAAGTAAGTTATGTACCCTCAGTATACAGCTATTTGTTTTTTTGTAAATACGAAAAGGAGTAGTTGAATTCAGTGAGAAAACGAGTAAATATTTCATTCTAGTGTGCGAAAAAAAGAAATCTCAAATCCACTTGAAGCAGATAAAATTTATCATAATACATGCTAAAACATGCTTTAATCAAAATAAATAGTGGGGAAAACAGCTCCAACCAAATAAACAAATTTTATGATGATTTAAGAGTAACCAAGGACACAGCTATGTACGGATGTGATCGTTCTATTTTGTCACCGTCTTTGTTCTATTCTTAGTACATTTTGTACTTAGATATACACAATAATTTCTTTTCACGGAGGAAATGACTATATTCTGATTATTTCCTTTTTTCTAGTTTCAGTGCAATATTTATTTAAGACCAACTAACTTTGTAAATATCATGGTTAGTAGAGTGCAATAGTGTTACCTTCCCCATACCCAAGTTGTTACAGTAATTCACATTCATATATTTACAGCAAAAGAAACCTTCTGTTACTTGGTTTTGTTTTGTAACATTTTTAACACTTTCATTATTTAGCTCTAAAAAGTTATATTTTATGTTATTCTTTAAGAATAAGATCGTCTAACATATATCTACTTATCCACTTAACTCTTTTCGTTTTTTTGCTGCACAGACATCTTAAAAATATACCAACCTTAATCACCTTTATCAATGGTGTGATTTTGTCTTGTGTAGGTCCTATCGATGCTGTTAAGCAATTAGCCGCCAGGCTTTGTAAAGACTGACCAATCACTGATGTTTATTTTTCCCCGAAATACTGAGGGTTACGTCAAATTCAGATTTGGTAGTATATTTATTGTAGCATTTCTCCGTAATGGTGTCACATGGTAGTAAGTTATAGGTTTTTGTGGTGTTTTCTCCAACGCATTGATTTGATTTCTTTAATACAAATTGAGCAATTTATTTTGTCCCGATGAAATCACAATAACGTTCATTGTTGCTGCATTTTTGTCCTTTTAATAAAAAATCGGACAGATCATTAATAAGCAGACATTGATAGTCTTATAAAAGGGCAACATATATTTAGTGTTATATCTAAATAAACTTGCAATGGATAACTTGATATTTTCCACCAAGGGTACATTACAAGCTAATATTTAACTCTGGACCTAACTGGTGGCATTGACAAAAGAGATATGAAAATGATTTCTTACACCATTTATTAGTACCTTTCTAAAATAAATGTCATTCTTTATCCTTTTATGTAAAATGACTGGTATTGTCCATCAATTGGTTTTTAATTATGCTCGCTTTCATATGAATGTCAGCCAGGTAGTGCAAAAAAAGATGCGAAATTTCGTAACGTATTAACAGGAAACACAATGGCCGAAAATTACAACCACATGCCAACATCTACCAAGGAACTGTCCAAGAAAAACAATAAAAAGACAAAAGACAAACGTAGACACTGATAGGAACTCGGGATCCGGCACTAGCAAGAGCTAGCGGTGGAGTTAAACCGGTTTATGACTACCCAAACCACCTTTTTCTCGGTACCGTTTTACCTATAGCATATAAAACATACAATAAAACCCCAATGTAGATAGACTAACACAAAAACCACGATCTTGAGAAGGAAGGAATAAGACAAAACGTACTTTAGAAAGGTTTGTCAAGGAGTGCGCATTATTAACCTGCCGGCTTACTCAAGGAGCCTAGTCTGCTGGTAAAACACTGTCTCACTACGGAAGAAAAATCAAATTCAAAACTTTCCGAAAACTTTGGTTAGAAATCGTCATAAATTTCAGTAGACATCGGCAGTTTAAGTGAGAGAGCAGTATGCCTGTAAAATCTTCAGATCATTGGATCCCAAAGCCAATTTAACGTATGTACTGATTCATATCATTGTTTGGTTCACTAATCTATACAGTTGACCACTGCTTCGTCTGTAATAGTTTTTCAGGTACCAGCCCAATAATATATAGGTAATACTGCCAATACTTACAAGTAACTATCTTTATTCCTTTTGTTGACATTGGCGTTCACATTTACCCCTAAACAACGGAATGGAAATTTTACAGAAACACTATCCCTGACGTTTAAGGGTAAAATTTAGCCTTCTATTAAATATTTTCTTCCGTCCAAACAGAAACCTCAGCTGATTTTCACACCTTGGCTTTGTTCACAACAACCTGAAAATATATTTGTTTAAATTATGAATTTATACCCAGATATCGGCATGTGGCAAAACTGAAATATGCTTTGCTCTTGTAAAAATTGCATAATCTTTTTGTCTGACAAGATAAATAAAGTATATCGCGATAAATTGTCAATATTGATATTGATGCTTAATATGCGTCTTTCTTTTACTTCAATAACAACTGTTAAATTGTCCAATAATTTAAAGTATTGCATTTAATTAAGACTTCCGTCATAAGAGAACCAACAGTTAAATTTTAAGATAAAACATCTAACATTATTTTGCCCTTATGCAAAACAGAACTGAAAATAGTACTTCATTCAGATTCAGTGTCAGACTGTCACAAGAAGATGTACCATCGCAGTTATAGGTATGTATGATTAATTGTATTGTAAAACTTCAAGGGGTGGGATTTTTTTAGTTTTCAATTGCTGTAGATATACTGTTTTTGAAAATCGTTCTCTCTCAAAAATATATAGGTTTCTGATGACTGTTTGCATTAACTTTACCACAGTTAGATATTGTTCTTGAGTACACAGGAAGTTGAAATATAAAAAGGCAAGTAAATCTACAGTAATTTCGGTATTTTGTTGTCTCTAATAATTGTTCATTTATTTTAAATATTTTTCAATTATACTATATAGAAATACAAGTACTATACTTTTAGCCACATAACCAGTCCTCTGTTCAAACCAAAAACGGGGCAAGTGGAGTAAAGAAAAAAACTGAATATAACATTTGGATTTTTTTTTCATGAGCATATTTCATATTTATAAGTCAAATTCAAATAATCAGATCCTTTGGGTATTACAGCTACAGAGAGACATATATTGTCGCCAGTTTCTTTCTAAATTGCTTTTGGTCATTATTTAAATCACAATTCCGCCCTTTAAGATGACTTCACTATTAAACATAAGTAAAATCAAAAGAAACAATCGGTACATATAGCCATTAAAACTGAATGATTACGTTTCCGTTCAAACAAATCCTTGGTACAACGGAAATCTTGAATGTCTCTAAAATATACTGGTAGACAAACATGTATAGATATTTCATTATTTATTATTTCCGGCGTGACATACTCATTAAAACAGTAATTTGACTGTCTTCCTTTTACATATTACTTACATGTACTAGGCACAACGAACAAATAAAGGGATATGGAGTAATTGTACATGAAAACAACATTCCTCCAAATATATGGTAAGATTAAGCAAATATTTAATGGAACAACACTATTGTTGTTCTTCTTCATTGAAATAGATTTTAATGCTATAAATGAGAAACATTTTGTCGATTATTTCCGAGTACAAATTTAGCAACATATGGTCAGAGGGAGAATAATTTTAATTTTAATATCAAAAGGGATAGATTAGTAATTTTATTATCTCCCCTCTCTCTTAAGGATGGTCACTCCTCGGGATTTTTAAACTGTCTTTGACTTTCGGAATTCTCTTATTCCATCCATCTTGGTGCATTAGGAAATTTTGCACACTGACCCTCGATTTTCTTTTCAAAATATGATTGTATACATCTTCAAAAGGCTATTGACAAAATTTTATGAAATTCTTGATATGGCTTCATCGCATTTCAAAGGTTGATAACCTTAATGTAAAGTGAATGAAAAATCTAGAGAAGTTCAGTTCCCACCAAAATTTCAGGTGTTTAAATCTAAAAAATGACCACACTGACCTATCGATGTTTTTTGCTTAAAATGATGTATGATCCATATTCTAATAAATAAAAATATAAATTTAAAATCCTTGAAATAATAAACTTGAGAAGTGACCATCCTTAACATAAGAATTTAAATGATCGATATATAAGTTTTGCATCTCATTATGAATGATTCGTTTCCATTTTAAGAACAACCCTTTTCAAACTAAAGATTCTTCGTCATTACATTTGGGCATATAAAAAGTTGCATTCATTTTTTCGCTATTCCTTTTGCAATCAATATATGTTTTCAGTCTTTTGTATTTAAGCTGTTATGTTTCATATACTGCTGTTTTTATATACATGTGGCATGTCGGTTTTTTTTCTCTCCTTTGAATATTTTTTTCAGTCATGTCTCGTGATTACAAAAGATTAACAGTTTGACTTAGTCGATTTGTAATCCAGCAATTTAAGTGGTAGAATTTGTATTTAAATTTTCCTATTACAAACCGACAGAAATCCAATCAAATAATTTAAAAATATGAATACATGGCCTGTATCGATCCCACAACACACTGGTACTATTATCAACTTGTTCTTTGTCCGACACTCTAGTGTCAGCTATAATGAAAATTTTTATAACGTAATTTGTTACAATTTTACTCATAAAATTTTCAATTCAAAGACTGAAAAGAGTTTGCCAATTTACACCGTTGATTAAAATAAGATTCATTAAGTGCCACCAAGACGCGGCATATTAATTCCCTTAAAAATAAGTCAATTGATTGATGATAGACTAAATGAATTTTGTTGATATGACATGAGACTTCTCCCTACCGCATCGACTTTTCTTCCTCATGGAAAAAGATTTCTGTTGTTATACAAATAATGAATATTGCTAAAAGCAAGCATCCACGGGCGGTTTCAGAATTAAAATGTACTTTATACTGCAAAAATGATTGATGATAATTCACATTTTTTCATCATTTACATAATAAATAAAATTAAATTTATCAAGAATATTATTTGATATTAGTTTTTTTTCTAACATTGATTTTGGATATTAAAAGATAGCAAAAACACGAGAACATAAATGTATCAAAAGAATGACACGTGCACATTTATTAAAAGGAATCTCGTTGACAATCTTTCAAATCACAAATAAGATTTTGCATCCTAGATGATTAGTAAAGTTTTTGCAAAATCAGTACATAAAAAGCCCTACAATGGCAAACAAATTGCATACACACATCACGATATATTGTTATTCCATGACATTCTAAAACACCGATTATTCATCCTAGTATTCGGGGAATCCCCTCGGAATTTTGGAACATTATTATATCAAAATTTTGCACTTATAAAAACAAATTCCAAAATAAAGCAATAAATATAGTTTCCACAACAAAAACTAGTTGATGAAATTTCTCACATCGAGTTAAATAAATTTTGCAAATGTTTGAAAGCGAGGCTTGCCGAGCTTTTAAACATTTGAAAATTTATTTAACGAGATGCGAGAAATTTCATAATTAACGTGTTTAAGTTGTGGAAACTGTTTCTCCAATGACTGGACGAAAAACACCGAGGATTGTATTCCGAATAAATTTGGCGGGAAATGTCACGAAACTTGTTCTCCTCTCTAGAGAGGAGAACAACAAATGATTCCACACCGTTCAGGAAATGTGAAAACTGGATAGAAATTAGAGAAAGACGGATTCTTACATAATCCATCCGTAAATGTGACGGCAGTATAGTTAATTGTAAAATATGCATTGTTGGTCAAGTATACAGCTTCAACAAAATTTTCGTCGAAAAAAATGCTCCGAAAGTGTTGAGAAATATAAAATAATGCTGGAAAAGTGTTCAGAAATATATTGTTACCGCACTGCAGCCATGCAAGCGGGAATATTTTAATAGAATGTGGACCGAACCGTCAGTCTAAAATTTGCGACATCCGAAAAATAAAAGATAAAACGTGAGTAAGGCACAGAAAAGAAAAATGAAGGCACAGACACTTAAAAAGAAGAACGACATGAACCCAATAAAAGCAATGGATGAGATCAGGTGCACCGATAGAGCCAGCATCTCCTGCTTCTTTCAAGGCATTCGCCGTGTTGAACATTTCAACTCCGGTAGTTAAGTCAAATTCCGGTAGAGAAAAACAAACTTAAGCTGTTAAGGGAACGACCCTTTGTCATCCGAGAAACAGATATTCCATAACGGTCAACAAAATCGTGATATCGACCGTAAAACTTATGTAGTGATAACTTCAAGCTATGGGTAAGATACCCTTGCCTAAGTAGACTATTTGTTCGCAACCAAGCTCTGTCAAGGTAGTCAGATTATGGAATTAAGAGATATATTTAAATTATGGGCTTACTGCTTGTGTAAGTGCATTCATTGATTTAGAAGCTCTCCATTCGTCTTGAATTTTGCTTTATCATGGCTTAACAAACTTGAACAATTTAACTTGTCCTTGTTTCTGGGAGGTTTGTGTACCCATAAACCACTGGCTATTGCTAGTGCCGGTACCAAGTCCAGCTATCCCGAGTTCCTATCGTGATTTATGTTTGTCTCTTGTTTACATTATTGTTTTTCTAGTGCAGTTCGCTTGTGTTTGTAGTTCCCGGCCATTGTAGGTGTTTACCGTTATCCTGTTTTTGTAATTCTAAAATTATTTTTCAAAGATTTTGGAAGAAATTGAACCCCTAATATTTGTATTTGTATACATGCACTAAAGGCCAGAAAAATGAACTACTTTGGCTTTTAAAATAATGCAACAGTCTGTAAAATCCATCAACGCGGACATATTTAAAGCTGATGATAAATATGGACATGTCCAACAATATATTCATCACGTAAAAGGTGACATGGTGGCTGGCACCACTAGGATGAATTCTGTAGAGTGACAGTATCATTCGGTGTTATGTACACCTTTTCATTTTGATCACTCAATCGTCTATATCTATCTTTTAATTGTCGTCGAAAGAACGAGTTTTTATACCCTACCACTCTAGATGGTGAGGTATGACGTAATATTCCTATTGCATGTCTGTCTAGCGTCTTCGTTTTAACGACATAAGAATTGGTTATGAAAATCATTCGGTGGAGAAATAGATGTGGTTCTAGAGTCATTTTATTAAAAGATCAGAAATTGGCACATTTTTGACTCGCTCTGACCACGAATTTGTTTTTTGTTTGTTTGTACGGGGTTTAATGCCACTTTCAGCAGTATTTCAGCTGTAATGTGGCGGTCAGTTTATGGTGGAGGAAGTTGGAGAACCCGGAAAGAACCACCGACCTTTAGCAGGTAACTGACATATATTATCACGTTCGATTGCATCGCTTTTTAACTCGAAACCCATAAAATGGCTGGAGAGTTGTTAAAATGGCAAGAAAAAAATCACTTGAGGCTTCAAGCCTAATTAACAGCTCTTAAAGATGGTCTTCGTGCTTCTGATAAAATATAGTAAGCAAGTTTCTTTCAAAATCGTATACATTGCATATTTAAGTTATATTTCTTTATTTTCTTGAGTTGAATATGGTGTTAATTTATTAAATTGAAAACAATATGCATGTTTATCAAATTACTCGTTTTTTTATATTGCGTCTCGGATCAACGCGCCTGCCGCGCCGTAATTTGTCAAAGATGAAAATAACATTTGTTTACCTGTGACATTTGGATTGCATATATTTATAGCAGTGAAATGGACATGCATTCGAAATCACACAATCTGATTATTTTCACGTATTACGGAATAACTTAATACATGCAGACGTATGCAGCAGTTCTTTGGATGACTATACGAAGTTTTGCCACAAGTAGATTTTCAGGGCTTTTGAGTTTTAGCTCCATCGGAGCTTTGATTGTGATTTACAAAGCGACCGGGAAATTGCAATAAAGAGGTGATAGGCTACAGTGATTGTAAAGGTAAATTATCTACATAAACTACTCTACCAACCAGCCCCCACACACTACAGAGGTGATATTCTACAATTATTGCACAAGTAAAATAACTACCTAAACCACCATACCACCCAGCCCCCACACACTACAGAGTTGACAGGCTACAATGATTGTATAGGTAAACTATCTACAGAAACCACTCGGCCACCAGGCCCCCATTAATTTGTATTTTGGTTAAAATGTGGAACTTACCCAAACTTGATATATAACTGAATGCCAGCCTTGATTGTGGGTTTAAAAAATAATAAATAAATACCGAAGTTACTGTGAATTTTAATTCTGCATATGCGCATTTCGACAACTTATGCCTCTTCAGTGCAGATAAAATCTAAATGTTTGGAAGACCATTAACTCATAGATGTTTAAAAACTGATAGAGAACAAATAACCAATATGATCTCAATGTAAAGCCAAAATCTGCTAAGGACAGAGCTTTGCATTAGGGAGAAATTATTCTTTTTTTGAAACTTCGAATTTTTTTTCAGAATTTTTGTTTATGAATTAATATTAAGAAATTTTTCAGATTTGGTATATCAGTTGTTGACTACGATCAATTTTGGGCTGGCCCTTGACAATTTGAAGAGATAATTTTTTAAGGTCTCCGATGTTTATGCCTTTATTAAAAAGGGAACATCTATCCTAAGATGCCTGTATTAAAAAGGGAACATCTATCCTAAGAGTGCCTTATTCGTTCATAAAACACCCTTGAACAATATATATGGAAATGCAATAAACACCAAAGTTGCATAATAAATGGTAAATTTCGTTATGCTGTACACGTGTTTCAAGGAGTAACCAGTCATCAGCAGCATTAGGGTCAAACAATATGAAAATCCATAATTCAAAAGTTATAAAAAGAGGTACTCATTACCAAAATATCTTAATACTACTGTAAGGATATCTATCGAGTGCCATACACGGAATGAAGCCTAAGTATTTTTTAGGGGTTAGAATATTGATTAAAAAAAAAGAAAATTTCTATAAATCGCAATGTAATTTTTTCATGTCAGACAAGTCTGACTATCGTTCTGCTTAGAAAACTATAAGAAATGTAAAATTATTCTACCTAAACCCTGGTCGTCAAATCCCTTGTTTTCTGTATGCGGAGTGCTCTGATGTCCCATGCGTTCAGCAAAATCGACAGATGATTCTAATGACGTCATAGGAATCTTGGAATATAGGTGTGTTATATATATGATATAGGGGTTGAAAGACCATCAAATGAAACCAATAAAACGCGATAACACAAATCGGACAAATAATTATAATAAAGGGCTACGCCAAGCGCAGCATGATACGACCGCAGCATGTCGACCACTGAAATTTGAACAAGTGTAAACTAAAATGAATTTGGACACAGTAATTTGCTGGACACAATAAGGACCTTGACACATTAATTAACTGGACACAAACTAGTGAAAATAAAAATTAGCCCTTTTAATCCCTTATTACTAGGATATTGTAATAGCTAAAAAATTCTAGTGACTACCATCAAGAGAAATCCAAAGAAAAAACTCAGGTAGAAATCCAATGACACATATTTTGAAATATTGCAATTTGACAGCAAATTTACAGCTTGGAAACAAAAGAGCAATGCAAAATATAATGCCATATCACTGAAAGATTACAATGAGAACAATCTAAAGATAAAAATCCCATCAAAATCTAATGAAAAATAAAGACTTCACATATTTCTAATAATTGTAATTTTGACCCCTTTCACCCCTTATAGCTCGAAACAGTAAGAGCTACACCAAATCTGTTGACATACCACTGAAAGCCTACAATGTGAGGAATCTAAAGAAAAAAATTCCATTGAAATCGGATGAAAAATAAAAATTTTAGGTAATCTGCATGTTTGTAATTTTTGCCCCGTTGGGCCCCTCATAGCTTGGAAAAGAAGCAAGTTATCAAAAATCTAATGGTGCAGCGCTATGTTAATTTTTCATAAGGAACCCACTGCAAAAATTGCATCAAAATCGGCAAATTTTTTGAAATTCGCCCCTTTTTGGCCCCATTTATCTCGTGAACGGTACATGCTACGTGAAATCCGTTGGCATGCTACTGATTGGAAATTTTCCTCAGGAGAACTCTGAAAGAAACCCCATCAAAATCCGATAAATAATAAAGATTCTACAGTCAAATATCTGAAAACATCAAATTTAACCCTTTTTGGCCCTTTTTTTTTAAAAACGGGTGAGGAAACAATGACCAAAACTAAGCCAAGCCTTCCTTTTGTGCCAAGGAACATTGTGTTAAAATTTCATAAGGATTGCTCAACTGAAACCAAAGTTATTGACCAAAAACAAAAGTGTCTACGGACGACAACGACAATGACGACAACGACAACGACAGCACCATACCATTATACGACCGCAAAAATTTTTGCGGTCGTATAAAAATGGTCCATTTCAAAACTGATATTTGTTTTAGATAAGTCCTTTTTGTATGCCATTTGCTCTTAATAGCAAGAAAACATCGTAATTCATAGTTTTTTTTTAAATTAATTTATTTTCTGTGATGCTCAAGCTAAAATACCAATTTTACCAGGCAATCTCACTGTGATAAAAAACCAAAAAAGCTACCCCAGTTGGTAAGATTTTGCTTTTGCTACATGCCACCAGATTAACTGACTCTTACTATAGCTGTATTTTCTTGAGTCATAGTAAAAGGTATGTTTTTGGCAATCACGCAGTAACTGAGAACCGACCTGTCAGTGAATTTCAGACATGCTTCAACATCAAGGAACGCATTAACGGTAAACAAGTTGTTGGACCAACGAAGACGTATTGAATGTTTTGAAGTTAAAAGATGTTGTGTAGGTGTATTAAAAATACAATGGAGGAGTTCTAAACTGACAGACAATTATTTTTCATCATCATTAACAGCGCTCTGCCTGAATTGCTGTTTCGTGACACAACATGATCATTTTTCCAATTATGATATTTTTTCAAGTAATATGTTAGCGTAACAATGTATCGCTGTGATTATATTTCTTCAGAAATATGACTGCCTGTCTTTCAGGATCTTTGGAAATATACTTTTGATAGAATGTTAAAAGACAATTTGTTTGCTATGGAGTATAAGTATATGTAAGCAGTCTAGCTTGTGTTAAATAATAACTGGGTTGACGCTAACAACGGAATTACCCTGCTAAATCAAAAGACTAGCATACTGATAGAATGCACAAGCACGTACTATGGAGTCTTGCTTTTTAGTGGCAATAAAACAACGTAAGTAGAATACCGAAAAAACAAAGGAGTGAAATTTTCAAAAATCGAAGTCCAAAGGCATGGCCAAAACGAGAACACAGAAAACAATGACGCCAGACACAAAACAGCGACGCTAGACAGACACAAAGCACAGAAACAGAAATAACAACATTCAAAACAAAGCACTAACGACATATCTTGATATTAAAACATCGGGTAAATTTCTTATTTTAATGTTCTAATATGGCAATCTTCAAACGCTTTGAGAACACCACAGGGTTCTTATAAACATAAAGCCCTCTGTGACGTCACAATACGAATACATTTTTTACCACTTTTATATGCTTGGTATGTTGTTTCATTATCTATTTTGCTTAATTTGTACGACCAAAATTGCATTTGAAAACATCCTCCTAGTACCGCGTCAAAATTTCAGAACATTTCTAAACCATATTAGAATCGAAATAGATTATTGCAATTGGGCTCTATGCTAACTAGAACATGGTAAGACCTCATTTCATACCTCGCTATCGCTCTGTATAAAATACCGACAAATATAAGCTCTTACCATGTTCTAATTAGCATAGAGCCTGCCTGCAATAATCTATATCTTAATTAACATCACCGAATTATGTTTTAGTTCAGTAGCAATAAAAATCGAATTGTATTGACAAATTAAAACCGACAACTTACTGTGGAGGTTTCAACAGCAGTTGAATTTATTTTGATGATAAGCAAATTATTTAAGAATAACTAAAACATGTTTTAAACGTTTGACTGAAGATATATCAGAACATCTGATTCGAGTACTGATATTATAGAGTTCGTGTCGTTCCAATACAATAAGCCATTTAATTTAATGTCTTGGAACCGGTGGTGGAAGAGTTCTTTGAATTTTGACAGTATGAAGACTGTTATGAACACCCAAAAAGACCGTGATTTATGAGATATTATTCCTCAAATGGGCGAATTATAACCCTAAGAAACAACTTACCATCCCTCTTTTGGGGGAAATGTAACATTGAGACTAAAACAAAGAATAGTAAGAAATTTGACCTTATGCGACCTGTGTTACCCTCAAGAAAAGTTGTGGCCCTAAGAAAAAATTTTGCTCCTAAGAAAACACCTTCCACGTTTAGAAGAATGAGAAACAGCAGTCGGTTATCTCCCTGTACCAAGTTAGTGTTGTTTGGTTCAAAGAAGAGATAATCTTAATTAGCATATCAACACCTTCTTTTCATATTTATATTAAAATTATCTTCCTTTTAACTATATATAAGTAACTTGGTAAAGGGAGACAACTGACCGATATTTCTCATTGTATTTTTTAAACCATGAGCTTCACTTGATTTGTCTTTCGGTTGTATGCTTTACACATCATAAGACTATCGAACTCTGGACAACAAGATCAAATTTTTGTCTCGATTAACACAAAAATTGTGCGTTCAAATATTGTATTTATTCAAATTATAGAATTTCATTACTAGAAACCACGAAGGTATCCAGTGTATACATTAGTAAACACTCCATGCAAGAATATACAGACATGTCCCATTAACATGTTTAAATATTTCTTGTCATCGAATTAACTGGTATTACCCCGACAAATTAATGTCTTACATAAAGATACAAATAATCTGTAAAGGTTTAATGAAAAGGATGCACACAAATTCTTGAATGTTCCTTATAGACAAGCAGCATTATCCCCGGCTTGTGATGAATGCCGGCTTTTGATTGGATGGCAGCCCGTTGGTACAAATCCCATGCACCCGTCTTGTTGTTAAGAACGTTGCTAGCGCCAGTGCCATGGAATTGCTTTGTGATAACGTCACATATTCTATGACGTTAGTAAGTAAAAACTGGCGCCAAAAACTTTATAACCCTCAAGAAATCATCAGCCCAAAATCAAATCGCCTAAAAACAGCAAAGTCTGAGGTTGGTACCTTAGGTACCATCCTCGACATCGGAAGTGGGGCATTTTCTGCATATTTATCATACTTGTTTTATTGCGAAACACATATGACGTTAAAAGTTTGTACAGATTTACTTCAATTAATATGCTTTTTCGGTGCAATAAAAGACAAAGCCGGGGATACATCCGTTACCTTCGTTTCTACCCATAGGCATTGAGATTGTACCACCCTTCAGCACCACTGTACAGCCTACGCCTCAGGCTGCACAGAAGTGCTTCAGGGTGGTACAATCTCAATGCCTACGGGTATAAACGTAGGTAACTGATAATATATCTGAAGAAATACTATCACAGCAATATAAGCAATACATTGTTACACTAGCATATTACTTGATATAAATTATAATCATTCTGAATATTGCGATTCAACATCGTTTGGATCTCAGTAGTTTCTCAAAAATTTGAAGTTTCGGTCCGAACTGATTCAAGATCTTTTTTATTACTTAATAATTGGATGATCATTATTTTGACTGTCTACGACCTTTCAATAAATTGTTGTTGAGTTGCTACCAGACACTACCGCAATGGAAGATTAGGTTTGGTGTGCCATAAAACCGGTTTAACCCACTATTTCTACCGAAATGCCTGTACCAAGTCAGGAAAATTGCAGTCTACAATTTCCCTGCGAAATTTCACCTAATTTGTCTTTTTGCCCCTTAGACATTGACTCTCGACAATTCTGTTCGGTATATTTTTGTTGTTACCGCTATTTCATATAGCATACAAAATATGAAAAAATACCGAAGTTGCATAAAAACAGTTAATTTCGTTATGCTGTACGCGTGTTTCAAGCAGTAACCTCTAATCAGCAGCATTAAAATCCAAATAATATGGAAAGGTATAATCCAAAAGTAGTCCAAAAAGAAGTACACAATTCCAAAAATATCGAAATAGGAAGCCAAATCCAGTACCAAGGAGATCTACCGAGTGCAAAACAGGGAATGAAGCCTCAATATTTTTAAGCGGTTAGATTTTTGATAAAAACGGTAAATTTCTATAATACGCAAGGTAAAATTTTCATGTCAGACAAGTCTGACTATCGGGCTTGTGAATACCCTGGTCCACCAGCAGTGGCATTGGCCCAATGGTTCAAAAATAAAAATTCGTTCACCAAACTGAGGGATGATTAATGAAATCCTGGCGATACAGAAATTGCATTCCTAGAAACAGTGCCTATATATATGAACTACTTTATGTCTATAGGAGTCTAGGATGATGTTTATTTCGCTGGACTTGATTGCTCTTTGTTCAGGGGCCGACTCCGACCTGCCGTTGGGTGTGGGGTTCTCTCACCGTTCATTGAAGATCTTATGGTGGCTTTGAGTTGTTATTACTCCCCTTTGGGTCGTTGTCTCTTTAACACATTCCCCGTTTCCCTTCTTTTTTCTATTAGTATTTTGTTTTGCGATAATTCCATCCAAGCAAACAAATTATTATTGGTGTTTTTATCGCTAATTCTTTTATTCATGTATATGTCATTTTTTTGCTCTGACATTTTATTTTTGTTAAACAAATTTTTAGTTATATATAGCGCTTACTTTCTTCGGATTAGTTTTGTCACGAAACGTCACGCGAAATTTAGTAAATTAGCGATAAATTCAAATAAACAAAGCACTTTGCAATATGATCTTTGTATGTGCGTTTGTCTTCATTTTCTGTTCTGTTATGTATTTGTTATTGTCCTTTGAATATCCATTTTAGACTGACAGTTCGGTTTTCACATACAGTGTCATCAGTTATTAAAGTTCAGAACCATGTGTGCCTCTTTCCACGCTCGATGCAACCCCAAGAAACGTTACAAATATTTCGATAAGTGAGTAGATTTTTGGTTTTACTTAAAAATAAAAAAGGATTTACTTGCATGATCACTTTTCTTGAATTTCTAATATATTACCTTTTCCTTCCATTGTACATTTCACAGAATGAATTGCATATAAAGTATAAGTTATATTATTTGCTAATTTTTACAGTCTTTCTAGTTTGAATACATCCCGTTTTTATTTTATAAACCTAGGACAAGGTAGTGCTTATTTCTCTGATAAATAGTGATCCGTTAATGATTTTTTTCTCTTGTGGCCTCTGTCATTTTCTCCACGATAATTCTCTATTTTTCCAAATCTAAAAAAACATTTTGATATTTAGATATATGTCCATTTTAGATATTATCTGTAGTTTAACAGACATTTGACATTCAGATGGAGTCTTACTGGTCGTGCTCTTACTTCATGAAAAGGTAAGCTTTTTGAATTACAATATGGCAAATTTAGCTTTTTGGACTTTAATCAGGGAAATATAAAGTGTCAATTTTTTACAAAACACATTCGGTCCGGTTTTAGCTAAAATAAATGATACTTTTATATTGACTATATATATATATAAAGTCCCTTCCATATTCTAATAAATCAATAGATAACAAAATACTGAAGTTACTTCTGCAGATGCGCATTTCGACAACTTATGTCTCGTCAGTGTATATCAAATCAAACAGTTGGAAATCCATAAACCGAACTATGTGTAAAAACCGCTGGAGAACAAATTACCTAAAAGACCTAAAATAACTAAATACTGATGTTTTACTGTAAATTAAGCATCTACAGACAACAAATTACTATTTCGACAACCTATATGTCCTTACAGTGCAGACCAAGTAGACCGAAAGATGTATAGAGGCTGCTAGATTTGTTACTTTTAATGCTAAATATGGTAATATTCAAAGTCTGTTCTCTAATCTTGATGATTTTGTTGAATAGTCCTCAATTGCCGGTAATTGTGGAAAGGTTAAAACACAAAAAGATAGGGGCAAAAGAATCAATATAAGCAGAAACATTGAGAAAAAAATACATCCCTTACTCCATACCTTATAAGTGCCACGCAGAAAAAAGGGGAACACAAATAGCCTGTTTAGGATGTTTGATGCATACCACGGATGGGGATGGGGCTGGGTAGCTACTTCCTCTATAGAGATCTGTTTCTTTCAGTTGTCACCTATACGGCTAGCAATTTTTTTACATCAAGTATATCAATGGGTCGTAAATTGACCGCGAATGGTCTAAATCCATAATCGTTGTTGTAAAAATAAATTATTTATCATTAGTCAATGTTTAAGCAAATTCAAGCACTATATGAATGGGGTATTTTCAAAAGCCAACGGCAGCTCTATACCAAATTCCATAAATATAAAATTGTAGGCACATTTAATTTTTTTTCCATCACGCATAATTTTGATTTAATTATTTTGTCATTAATTTATGTGTTAAAAGTTTCTTCCACGTATTCATTTTCGGTTATAACGACTACTCATTTTTTTCTTTTTACATAAAAGCATCAACAGTTTGCCGCCATTCCATGTGGAGTTTTAGTGTTGTTTTTTTTTATATTTCCAGGATTGTGGGTTTGTGGATTAGTGTTTCAAACCATATTTCATTTGTATCGTATTTTACGGACCCTTTGGCATATACTCCGAAAAGTGAGTTGAATACATATAAATCACTTTTTACGACATAATCAGTTATATCTGTTTGGGATTAATCAATTTCCTCTCATTTTAACCAACAACATTTCAATTGTCAGACAAATTACATATCATATCGATTCGAAAGTTCCTATGGGTACAATGACTTGGTAAACATCGTCTAAAAACAAATAAATGAAGTGCAGTAAAGTTTTGTTTTGTAGATGGCCATTTCGACAAGGTAAGTCTCCTCAGAGCTAATAAAATTTTTGGAGGACCAAAATTGTCTGACATGCATACAAGTAAAATCAGGATCAGTAAAAGTGCAGAGATGTACGAGGGGAAAACTCCTTTGTTTTATGAAATTTAGATATTGCCATTGTATAAAATAAACACTGATGATTTTTGCTTTAAAATTTATATTCTGTATATTTCATACATGATAAAAAAAATATAAAATAATTAAGTATTATTATTTTTACATAGTTTGTTCAACGAAAGCTTGAAGAAATATGAACCGTGGTAATCATGTTGGAAGATCCTGATCATAAACAGAAACGACTTTTTGAGAACACATCCTCATCATTTGTATCCATTCAGTGATTTGTCCAGTAAGTCTTTACACAACAAAATCTAAAAGTAATGATTCTACTAGAATTTCAAAAACCAATCAGGCTTTGAGTTGTTATTACTCCCCTTTTGGTCGTTGTCTCTTTGACACATTCCCCGTTTCCCTTCCTTTTTTTTCTTTTTATATATTACAATACCAAAAACAAGAAAAAAAAACAATCAAGCAAAGAAACATTGTCCAAGGAAACTGGGGTAAAAAAGGCAATTCAATAACATGACAAATCAGCACGTATAAACTTATAAATATTCGTTTCCTATACTATTTTCAAATAGGTTTAGAAAATATACGGTGGAAAGTTTATGTGATAACAATTGTGACTTTTGTGCATTTCTAACTTTTAACATGATTAACTATTGTTGTTTGTAGTTAATGTCTTTCTGGTGTTCTGTAAGGGCTTTGTTTGATTTTTACAGAATTTGTTCAAGATTTCAAAATTCTATTAATAAACTTAGGCACTAACTGTGAAACATAAGTATTACAAAAAACATACATTTATATACAAACGAAAGAAACATAAAAATGTAGAAGATCCTAACCATATACACAGACGACTAGGGGAAAACTTATCAATCGTATAAATTCATTGACATGTCCACTATGTCGTTTTAACAATCTAAAAATTGAAGGGTAATTTAGAAATAAATTCAAAAATAAATAAATAATAATAATTTTATTTCAGATTCGGTTTGTCGTCTGACAATAAACTTATACCACTAGGAGCTCTTATTTGAACGTCTTCGGGTGAACAAAACATATATAATTAACGCAATTTACTTGAAATTAGTTTACCGTATATGAATCAATTGTTAAAAATCTGATATGTCTACAATTTCTATTTATTATTGCAGTTTGTTCATCAAAAGTGAAAAAGTATGAATGTATTAAAGGAAAATGCATATAACGTTATATTTTAGGTTATACTTTTAATTTTCATGACCATGCCGAACTGGATTTTAGAGTTATATTTCTGTAATTTTATTGTTTATTTTATATTATGTTTGCTTGATAACATGTATGGCAGTAATTTCTTCCCAACATGACGCTCGATGTGGATCAGTATTTTACAAATCCAATTTATAATTTCTGTGCCAAAAAACAATTCAAAAATGTATTTCCATACTCTTCATGTGGATAAATAACAAAGTACCGAATTTTAGTACTTTTAATTTTGTTTCTGCATATTGTCATTTCGACAACTCATGTCTCTTCAGTGCAGATCAAATTAAACTATTTGGAAGTCCACAAACCAAAACAAATGACAGAGAGATGTAAAGGAAAGACCAAATAAGCTAAGGACACCACTAATGCAAGAGGGAGATAATACTAGGTTTTAAGCAAAATTTGCATGATCGGTTTACTGGATTGATGAATACCCCTGGGACTAACATGAATAATAGTCCATCAGGAGAGGTATCGGTCCAGTGGTAAGAAATTAGAAAAAACAATGGCCCAAGAAAGCGGGGATAACAAGAATAAAAATTCATTAACATGACAAAAACAGCAGCCCTTTTCACAAAATATCTCAAGATAAATTTTAATCGTAAGTCAATGTGAAATGTTAAACACTTACGACTAATTTTAATCGTAAGATTTTCTATGAAAATGGCTGCACGATTGAGACGTGTACACTTTTGTTAATTAGGATTGGAAAAAATATGCGTAATTTTGACATGGAAAGATTTTCGCATTTATTTCTAAGCCCTTGAGATTTTTGTGCTATTCCGGCTTTTAAACATGTTCTAATTTCAGATGCAACAAAGAGGTCAGATCATAGAAAGAAATATCCTAGATTCTAATCACCGCGCGCCCCGATTTTTCCACTCGCCTCGATAAATTTTATTTTGATTTTTGGTCAATTTGGGTTAATTTCTTTTAAGATACCAGCATTTAAAAAAAAATGATAAAAAATATAAAATAAACTTCGCCCAAAACATTGAGAAAAATGGATAAGGATCTAGAAATGATTTTATTATGGCCTGGGACATCTAGAGAACTGAAAGTTATTTTTATTATTTCTTCGTTGCTGTTATCATTGATTGTCTTTTTTTTTTAAATATCAAACTTAGTTGAAATGGAGACTTGAGCTGCAATTTCAATATATCTGAAACATCATCAATTTTTCTATATATTCAATAATTTCTAATAAGAGCCATATTTGGTAAGCAAAATCACTTTTATGCCATGTTCATGTAAGAATAAATCACTGAAACTTTACTGATTTCATTTTCTCGTTGTCCATATTATTTGTATACAGAAAGAGAGTAGAAGAGATTTTTGTCGTATACGTCATCTTAAATTTCAAGTTACATGTAGAAAAATTGCAATGTCTCTCACGTTTGTGGGCAAAAATGGGGGAAAACTTTGACATATTTTGATGCTAAGATATCGACCTTTTAGACATCGTATATCAATAAGGCATAAATGTGCCAAACACAAAGTATTTATTAAGGTTAAAATCAATAAAGTGATATTAATTGAAATATATTGTAACAGGTTTAAAGATGTCATTCAACCCAATACACATCAAAACGCCCCATGTACTTTCGGATTAAGTTTACAGATTTATTTCAAAAAATTTCCATATTTTAGACATCAAGAATTCAAATTATGAAATTAACAACAACGTGCTACATCATCGGCGATTGGATGTTCTGCTAAATTAAGACTCTTGCAAATTTCTTGCTGTCCGCTCAAGTTTCAACAATTCTTGTCGCTTGTCGTCCAAGTGTATTTGGTTTTACCTCAGGGCATGGATGAAACATGTAAAATTCAAACTATATACATTTTCAGTATTTTTATAGACAGCTGTGACAGAGATCAGCAACAACAATACAACGGTCAGGTGATGCTTCCTTGCTCAGTAAAGTTGAACACCAGATAAATAGAAGTCTGTGTCACTTTATTTTATTGTTCAAATGTTTCCTGGTTCATTTCAGTCACGCTAGTCACATTAATTTGTTGATACAAATTTTGGACAACTCAAAATGATTTTTTTTGTAATTTTATTTTCCAAGTTAGATGGACCAGAGAATGTCTTTTTTCAAGTCCAATACTTTGGTAGTGCTAATAGCCTATAATTAAATACTGTGAAAGTACTATTGTTCGTGGGGTTTCAATTTTCGTGCATTTCGTGGTTCGCTTAAACCATGAAATAAAGTTCTCAATGAAATGCATTTATTCCGTAGAGTTAAATGCATTGAATTCGAAACCATGAATTTAAGTACTCACGAAATAGTGATAATTATGAAAACCACGAAATTGATGTCCACGAATAAAAATACTTCCACAGAAAATGGAACATTCGAAATTTATAAAACTATTTGTTGATTTGTTTCAAATTATACGCATTTTATTTTGTAAGCTATTCCTAAATCATGAAAAAACTTGAACATTTTTTTTTAATAAACAATGATAAATCAATAAATTAATAAGCAAATCTTATTTTTTTATGTTTTGTCATTCATGGGCACTCTCAACCTTGACATTTTCCTTGCAAATGAAAAGAAAGGGATTCTTATTTTGTTTCAATGTCCTTCCTTTCACTAAAATTCATATTGAATAATTCATTTTAGAATAAGTGCCCATTCTCTTCAAGTGGAAACAGACAGATATTCAAAAAAATATATAGAAAAATCCAAAAGAATTTGTAAACACTGCACCTTAGCTAAAGTTGAAGATGAAGAACACTTCATATTAGAATGTCCAAAATATAACTCAGAAAGGTTACAATTTTTCAATACGATATCATCTTCCTTAGTTAATTTTAAAAATTTAAACATGACCACAAAATTTAATTGGCTTTTTATTCAGGAAGATACTAAATTACTAAAAGTATTTGCAACTTATTTGAATGATTGTCTTGACATAAGAAGAAATTGATAATACACCATTGCAAATGTATGTACATGTATCTGTTATTATGATAATTCTTTGGTTTGATTAATTGACTGGCTCTGAACCGGGTAATGGATTAATATTCATGGGTTAATTATCATACTATAGTATATTCTGTTGTATAATTATTAATGTTAAAATCATTGTATGTAATTATTTGCTCTTTATGGGCCCTTTAATTGGAATAATAAAGTATTTCTTTCTTTCTATTGAAGCTCCCTACATACAAGTCTGGGACAACATTTATATTATGTTTTCTTATTTTGTTTTTCTTTGTTGTTATATACGAATAAGGATAAGATTGTTTATTCCAATTAATGGTCCCACAAGGGGCATATAAATTTCATACAAATGATTAGCTTTCATTTATGTATGTATGTCTGTATGCATCTATATTCCCCTCGTTGGGGTCTTTTTTGAGCAATAAAAACATACATCAACAAAATTTTTATCCAAATACTTGTTACCCTTTTGGGTTGTGTTACATCACAATAAACAATATCATTAAGAATTTAATGTAGACAATATCAAAATATTTAATTGTCTCTGTTCCAAGTTCTGATGACTGTTGAAAAAAAAGAAAAAAATATACAGTGTGGAGATTACTCTTTTTCCTAGCAATTATGTCGAACGTAAAAATTGTAGCAAATTTGTAGTGATTTATCATTTTTGAATTTTGAAGTGTTTTACGTAATTATGTAATTATTCGACATACAATTATTAACACTAATGGTTACCAAAACCAAATACCTACCTATAACTAGAGACATTTTGATTCATAAAAACAAACATCAGATATAAATATTAAAATGCATTCTACATTTTTTATTGTTTATTCGAGCGCTGGAATCAAATGTGCTAAAATAATTTAACAAGATACACATAATGCTATCATTTTCTTAATTTTGTTATATATCTTTTTACGTCCCTTTTAGCAACTCTGAATATCGATGATATATTGCAGATTTTAAAATATAAGACCGATAGAAACCACGAATTCAGTACAAAAATCATTTAACGACTGGTTCAATGCAAACTTATGTCTGTGTTTTCTTAAAACCTTTTACTGCAAATACAAAAACTACACATGGATCTATGAACACCCTGCTTATAAATTTCAGTGCAACATTTTAATTTTCCACATACATATGAAGTAATTGAAATTGGAATTTGAAACTTCACAATAATAATTAAAAAAATTCAGAATCAGTCCTACAACCTTTAAACTAAATAACACCACAATTTAAAATGAACTGAGGAGTATTTTAGAAATAAAATTAAAACAGGAAGATTTCAGATTCAATGCTACCACCAGGAGCTCATATTTGAATTAAATATGTAATTTACGTAATTTTCCTCAGATTATCTCACCCTGGTTAAAAAAATTATATGTATACTGTACATTATTTCTGTTTATTATTGCATTTTATCAATCCTAAGCATTTTATTCTAATGTTATTTTTTAAGAAAAGGCATAAATGTTTTGAAGGTAAGTGCATTTCACGTTGGTTATTTTTGCTTCTGTATTGTATCTGCTTATGTGTTGCAATTAATATTTTACAAGTTTTAGGCATATTTTTAATTTCCATGACCATGCCAACCTTAATTTTAGTGATATTTCATTAATTTTTTATTTTGTATTCTTTTTTATTGTATTTGCTTAATCATGTCAATCAAATATTAATGTAAATTGAAAATAAAATAATTAATATAGAAATAATAGCAATATATACATGTAGAAATGAAGAAGTTTACACATGTCCCAACTTTGTATAAAATTAACTTTATTGATAAGTGCACATTTGTACAAAAAAGGATGTACTATTAGTTTGTCAAATATCCTTGCACTTCCTGTTTTAATCACGTTATTGCAAATAACCAAAAGAGATTTTGATCACATATAATATCAATATTAATATCAATGTTGCCATTATCCTTGGATTGTTCGTTTTCGACTGACAGTTCGGTTCTAACTTACTTTAAATCAAACAGTAAATGACATTCGGTGTGGATCAGTATCAAGCAACGCTAAAGACTAGTCATAGTTTTTTTTTTTGGAAATCTAATAAAGAATTCAAATTTTCGAACTCCTCATGCTGATAATCGCAAAGGAAGCCCCTTTTGTTCCATGATTGGCAATAAACTTATTATTATTATGTTCCCTACAAATGCACAATCAAAAAGGACAAACAAACGCAGTGTAAGAGGAAAAAACAAACACAGTGTAAGAGGAAAAAAACAAACGCAGTGTAAGAGGAAAAAACAAACACAATGGAAGAGGAAAAACAAATACAATGTAAGAGGAAAAAACAAACACAATGTAAGAGGAAAAAAACAAACCATACTAAAACAATGTAACGTAAAAAAGTTACTTTTTCGGTTGGATATCTTACATAGGCAAACGAATACCGAAGCAAGAAAGAGGAAAGGGGAAATTCTAAAATCATAAATCCAAAATCACGGCAATTCACAGCAACACGAATTGAGTAGTTTTAGTGTTTTTTCGATTTGAATCGGGATTGGAAACTGTTCTGTGTAAATAATCACATATATTGACTTTTCAAACAGCTGCAAGAGGACAAAGAAAACGATAGGTTACAAGACTTATTCACAGCAAATAAATTAAATCAATTTTATGTTTGATATTTAAGGAAACTTATTTTTCATGGTGTTGTCTTTAATGTCAATTGAAGAAGACTACTCTGCTTGCATCGAGTCTTTTTCTTCCACAAGTCAGAGACTATTTAATAATCGATTACATATATTTTGCATTTTTGTGTGTCATGGTTTCTTTTTTTTTATTGAATTAAAAGCACAATGGTAGATTCATTTGTGATAAACGACTTGTGAAAAAAAATCGAAAAAAAAACCACTACAAAAACAAAACAAAACATACATTTTTGATAGTTGATCTTATCAGGATAAAACTTCACGTATGCACGCTAAAAGAAAATTCTGAGATTGCTTTGCATAGTTTTCTTTGATAAATATTAAGTATAAAAGCGCTTGAAGGGCTGCCCTTCCAATTTAATAATTTATCATTCTCCATTGACGCATAGTAATCGTGTTTTATCAGACGCAGTCATCCATCAGAATTTTTTATGTTTTGTACTTTAGTTGAACAAATGAATACAGACACTTTAATTCAATCATTGGAGCGTAAAAAATATATCGTTTCGAAGAGATTAGATCTTGGCTATTGCTTAGATCCAAATTCGGATAAATTACTGCATTATTATTGAAATAGTAAATTACACCACTCTTTGTTTTTTGCAAGAATCGAGAGCGTGTCAATGCAAGAAGCAATAGCAAGCTTACGTTGTATACTACAAATAAATGTTCACTAGTCGTTTTTGTCGACTCCGGAATATTGACAAAATGAATGCTTTTGTGATAGAGAACTAAATATCTGTCAAAGTCGATCGTGGGCTACATAAATCAATTATTTCGCCAACCTACTAAAATTCAATACGTCATTGTATGTGTAATGGGAGATAGGCATGCTCTAAATTATCTTGGCAGTTTTCAACTTCAAAAACATATAGCAAGGATTGCCGCCAGCTGGTAAAATGTAAAAGGCAAAGGTTGTTTGTAGTTTCCATTACATATCGGTTGTGCGTGACTAAGGAGTAATGCAATCATTGGTTGCTAAGAAAAAGACAGAAAAATGGCAAATTCAGTACCTTTTTATCTGTTGCAAAGATCCATACATAATACATCACTGAAATGGCATAAGCTCCAAGCCAACTAATTATATCCAACTGAACGCACACATCTATTTTGCAAAGTACACATAACATATTTATTTCTGTGCTTGCTTATCTTATCCAGAATCAGACAATTAATGTGCAAAACAAGCTCATTTATTCCATGCATCGATCGCTAATCTGTTTGAACAGCCATTGTTTTGATATATAAAACATTTTTATTATAATGAATTAAGTGCCTGAGGTCTCCACGGTAATACACATAATTACATTACGCATGAATGGTGTATTTACTTTATCTGACACACATTCCTCTTGTTCTCAACAGATCACACTTGAAATCATTTTACATATCAATTATCAATTTATGGCGATATGAAGCCCTTTATCGCCTGTTACCGATTGGGTCGTTCTGGATTTTACGTTACAAGGCGGAGTCTCGGTGTAATATATTACCCATTTGCTGTCAAAGACTTGACAGATTTAGGTCAGCCGATAAATACAACCACTTGTACATTGATTTTTACTCCTGCTGTGAATAGGGTAAATCATGAGAACGCTTTTGTTGGAATGTTGCCTGCATCTCACGTCTGTGTCTTAAAAAAGATCTGATGAACCAATTAACAGACGCCTATTTATAGTCAAATTTTATTGCTTTATTAATTTTGTAGTGTGCTTCGATAGAAACAAATCATTTTTTAATGTCGATTTCACGTGTTATATCATCTAGTTTCCATGCCTCTGTATCGTGAATGGCATAGCTATAGAACCATCCACCTATCATAGCTATTTCCAACGGTTATGTCCTGAAATTAGAACAGAAGTTTTATTTTAATGAAAAAAAATACCCCACTTGCCTCAAATAAAATTTGGTACCTATGTGCAGATGATGCCTTGAAAAATGAGACGGACAATGGTGAAACTGTTCTGGACAGGTACGATGTGCGCCGAGATTATAGAAGAACATTTTTTACGTGCGCCGAGATTATAGAAGAATAATTTTTACATTTAAATAACCCTTTGATTGAGATGACATTGATGTGATTACAAATATAATAAAAGTTGCCTAAAAATTATGGCATCATTACGATTACAATTGTTATCATGCATATCTGATAATCGGAAATTTTCTTCAGGTTAAAAATATATCCTATTCAACACATCAAGCCTTTACTACGACGTACTCATACCATAAAATACATCCCGGATTTATTATTTCATTAACTCTAAATGGGAAAATTTTCGCACACTTATTTGTCGTTTATGTATTTTGGGGGTTTTGCACCTACTCTTTAGCACGGGGGGGGGGTGCTCTTTACATTTCGGCTACTGAAAATTATGTTCGGTAATTTTATCAATACCCTTACTTACAAACATAAACCAGCTATATCTAAATTTTTAAAAATTTTGTTGAAACTAAGGAGTATCCATCTGTCCGTAGCTAATTTTGGCTTTTCATTTAGATCATATTGGTTATTTGTTCTCTATCAGTTTTGAATTTATGGTCTTCCAAATGTTCTATCTTCACTGAGGAGACAGGACCATAAGTAGAAAGGAAAATACCGAAGTTGCATAAAAACAGTAAATTTCGTTATGCTGTACATGTGTTTCAAGGAGTAACCTCTCATCAGCAGCATTAAAATCAAATAATATGGAAAGCCATAATCCAAAAGTAGTCCAAAAATAGCAGAATTTAGATATTTATATATGGTGATCGTAATCTCTTGTGATGAATACACATATTACACAGATCATGCTTACCCTTCCGGAGCACCTGATGATACCTCAGTTTTCAAAGGGGTTCACACTGCTAGTGCTTTAGTTTTGTGGCGTTCTTGTTCATTTTTGTTTATTTGTATTGCCTTTGTCATGCTGTCTCAATTCGTGTTGCTGTGAATTGCCGTGATGTTGGAGTTGTGATTTTGGAATTTCCCCTTTCCCTTTCTTGCTTCGGTATTCGTGTGCCGATGTATAGAACATATTTTATTTATCAAATCACTGGCCTACATAGGGTAACATGAGCATATACATACAAAAGGAAAAGAAAAATAATTGATTAGATAGAAGATAAACAATACATTCAACAATATATATATATATATATATATATATATATATATATATATATATATATATAATGAGATAGTGTGATCAAATTTTTAGCATATAAAATATATAGCAAAAAGTTACATATTATCAAGAATAAATTTTCCAACTGGTTTTAAAATTTTGAATTTTCTGATATCATTAGATATATTAATTTTTGCTCACTATTAAGATTTATAGTTTTTAGTTTCTTTATAGACTGTGTCAAATAGATTTTTCCACTTATTAGAATTTATTAAAAAAATGGATCTCATCTTCTACTTAGATGAGGTTAACTTACATGCAGTTCAATGAAGGACGTTTTCGAATTCCATTTAGCCTATCACCAGTACCTCTACAATGAATACAACTGCTAGTCACTTTTGATGAAACTGTATTTTATGGAATTCTAATGAGATTTTCCCTTCATTAGAAGAAAGTACCTATGCAGTGAAAGGGGAATAATCCTTGCGTCCCTATCGGTTCACTCGCAATATGTTGCTCAATTTATTAAAAAGTCGCTTATACTGAGGAAAGCGGAAAAATAATTGCATAGTTCACCACAGACTATATTTTGACAAATTATGTTTGTTTATATTGTATATTTTATGAAAGGATATGGAGTAAATGAACATGAGATAATAACACATATGTTAACTCCAACTGCTATAATTTTAATGAGCTGTATGGCCATTTCGGAAATTAATTCCTCATCAGCAGCACTAGAACCCAAACAAAAGAAATCCATATTCAAAAAATGTTTCAAATGTATAAAACCAAACGAAATCCGAATATTCATTAATATCAAATATAGCAAAGGACAAAACTACGATGGAGGGAGTTAATCCTTCGGTTTAAGAATTTACATAAATTTAGATAATAGTAATTGAACAAAGTGTACACATGAGATATTATCTCATGTACAAGTACACCATATCTAAGAAGAATAAAGAGAATACATCTCTACCACGGGGAATTGTTTTACCAACTCCACACTGCAATAAAAGACAAACTCCTGTATTAAATATTTTATGAAAGGATATGGAGTAAATGAACATGAGACCATAACACATATGTTAACTCCAACTGCTATAATTTTAATGAGCTGTATGGCCATTTCGGAAATTAATTCCTCATTAGGAGCACTAGAACCCAAACAAAGAAAATCCATATTCAAAAAGTAATTCAAATGTATAAAACCAAACGAAATCCGAATATTCAGTAATATCAAATATAGCAAAGGACAAAACTACGATGGAGGGAGTTATGTATGTTTATATATGCTTTCAACCCTCATGGGTAAAAAATGTGCATTTCTGAATAAAGTTTCATTTGTCTGTATTGATATGCACTTTTTTCTGTATTTAAATTTGCCGAATATGCAATAGATAAACTATATGAATCCACTTAGATCATGTAATTGGTCTCCAACTTTTTCTGATTAATCATACTCGTTGATACAAGAAATTCCACATAATAAACAAACTGTCTCAAGGGGTTCTTCGGATATCCCTTGCCGATGGATCCAACTAGCATCCATGGTTCTACAATTTCAAAAAATGTCAAGGCTGAGCAATGGAGTTTGCATGTATCATTAATCTCTTTTGGTGGGTCATTTATTTTCTATCAATTTTAAAACATCATTCATCATCATGATTTGATTAAATTTGCACTGGCGATACATCAGTTGTCAATATGACTATAAACATATTTATTTATCAAACAACTGGCCAACATTGGGCTACATGACATATACATAACCAGAGGCTCCCAGGACCCTGTATCGCACACCTGGCTTTCAGTTGCCTTAATCAAGGAAACATTGTAAGTTATACAGTTGATCTTCAGTTTCTCAAACTTTTGTAGCTCGAACACCTCCAATATCTTGAACTGTTTTTAAAGTCTGATCATGTTTTACTATATTTCTTTGTTGGGCTTTTTTTGACAAAAAACGTTCTTGCTAAGGACCACTTTCGACACCAGTTTTGAAGTCGAGACGTCATTTTGTAAATGGCAGTCAACAAACAATTTTCAACACCGGTTTTGAAGTCGCAACATCAATATCTATTTGGAAACCAAATTTCATTGAAAT
>MJUU01069281.1:278608-294500 GCA_002080025.1 Modiolus philippinarum | reverse complement strand
GAACAATTTTTAACATCAGTTTTGAAGTTGCGACATCAAGACCTATTTGGAAACCAAATGTCATTGAAATTGGACAATGTTGAATTTTCCCGCCTTTCGGCGGCCATTTTCAAAATGGCAGTCAACGAACAATTTTCAACACCGGTTTTGAAGTCGCAACATCAATATCTATTTGGAAACCAAATTTCATTGAAATCGGACAATGTTGAATTTTCCCGCCTTTTTTGGGGCAGCCATTTTTGAAAATGGCGGTCAAGGAACAATTTTCAACATCAGTTTTGAAGTCGCCACAGCATGGCAAACATTTCATCAGTTTACACTTGACCTTCATCTTCTATAGTTTAAGGAATAAAAGATGAAAAATACGAAAATTTAAAACATTCGGTGAAAAAAGGGCAATAACTCCTACAAGGGTTTATGGATTTTCTTCAAAATTTCGAGGTGGGTAGACCTTGATATGCTGAACATTTTTGCAATTTACACTTGACCTCTATCTGTTACACTTTTTGAAATAAAAAATAAAAAATGCAAAAATTTCGAAAATTTAACGGAAAAAGGGCTATAACTCCGAAATGGGTTTTCAGATTTTCTTCAAAATTGCAGGGCAGGTAGATCTTGCCATGCTGATCATTTTTACTACCGGTCAGATTTTTGATATCTGTAACGGTTTTCGAGTTTTTGGCCAATTACTGCAATTTACCCCCATGTTCTATTTTTAGCAACGGCGGCCATGTTGTTTGACCTACCGCCTAATCGAACACAATTTTGAGAAGCCATACTCTTGTGATGATTCAGGCCAAGTTTGGTTACATTTGGCCCAGTGGTTTCAGAGGAGAAGATTTTTGAAATTGTTGACAGACGGACGACGGACGACGGACGCATAGTGATGGCAAAAGCTCACATGGCCTTTTAGGCCAGGTGAGCTAAAAAGGAAAAGAAATAATTTATTAGATAGTAGATAAACAATACATTCAACATATGAAATGGCTATACAATGAGAAAGTGTGAACAAATTTTTAGCATATAAAATATATAGCAAAAATTTAAATATAATAACGAATAAATTTTCCAAACGCATTTAAAATTTTTGAAATTTTCTGATATCATTAGATATATAAATTTTTGCTCACTATTTAAATTCATAAAGATTTTAAATTCTTTATTTACAGTGTCAATTTTTTTTCCTGCTCTTCTTGAAATTTATTACAATTGATCAAAAAATGGCCCCCTTCCTACTTGTCCAGAGTAAAATTAATTACAAAATACATCGGCAAATGAATACCGAAGCAAAAACGAGAAAAGGGGAATTCGAAAATCATAAATCAAAAATCACGGCAATTCACAGTCAGCACGAATTGAGACAGTATGACAAAGACAAAACAAATAAACAAAAATCAACAAGAACGCCACAAAACTAAAACACTAGCAGTGTAAACCCCTTTAGAAGAAGAAGAAGAAATTTTATTGTTCATTAAGATGGGCCCACAAGGGATATAAAAACTGAGGTATCATCAGGTGCTCCGGAAGGGTAAGCATGATCTCCTCCGCGCATGGTACCCGTCACACAGCCAGTTAAAATACGATATTGAAATATCTGTTTGGTTGCTGATTGGTTAATGAGCATTCTTATAAATTTTTCAGTGACATCCAATTTCAACAATGTGCAGAAAAGTTATATGTAGCAACTTTGATCAATTATTTGTAAATATATCTTTTTCATAACTACTATGACAACTGAGCTTGTTGTACTCGGGACTGACAAACTGACAAACACCTCAAATTTTCAGGTGACTTCAGTTTCCATCCAAAGTATAGATGAATAGTATCTAACAAACAAGGTCTTATAAGTGACATTGGTAATAGATAACAAAATACTGAAGTTACTGTGAAGTTAGTATTTCGACAATTTTATCTTTTAAGAGCAGATAAAATCAAAACATTTGTAAGATATATATCGAAATATGCTTAAAACTGATGGCGAAGAAATTACCAAATAAGATCTAAATAATATACCCAAAATCAGCTAAGGACAGAGCTTTGCGAGAGGGAGATACTCTTTAGTTTTGAACACATTTTGTTAGATTTAGATATTGCAAGTTTATGAATAAAATCGGTATTCGGACCAGCAACGAAGTATTGGTTACTTGGTTGGTGAATACCCTCGGGAACTAACAGTTCACCAGAAGGGGCATCGGCCCAGTGGTAATAAATAACAAAGTACTGAAGTTACTGTTTATTTTGTTTCTGCAGATGAACATTTCGACAATCAAAGTGTCTTCAGTGCAGATCAAATCAAAACAGTTGGAAATCCAAATATCGAAATATGCTTAAAACTGAAAGAGAACAAATTACCAAATATGATCGGTATTCGTTTGCCGATGTATCTAAATAGAAAATCCACAATCACCTAAAGATAGAGCTTTGCAAGAGAGAGATACTCATTAGTTTTGACCAAAGACGCTACACAACCACAAAACTCAAACACTACAAATACAACAACAAAAAACCAAAGTACTAACAGTGTAAACTCTCAAAGAGTGACATCAGGTGCTCCAGAAGTGTAAGCATGTACTGCTCTGTACACTGTCAGTGGGTCAATCCAGGGTAAAGTCAGAATATGTAATGTCAAAGCCGGGAAGATATCTAGCTGAAAATGTCAGTTTTCATTTGTGACACCGACATTTCATATCTATCTATGATGTCGTGATGTTTTTGTGACAGTGCTTTTGCTCCTTCCACAAAGTCACTGTATGAACTACAACCTCTATAGTAACGAATTAATTGTGAAATATACACACCATATGCTGGGGAGGTAGGTATATTGCTGCTGAAAAAAAGGAAAGTTCACGATTGGGAAGTCAAAATCATCTTAAATTTAGATATTACAAGTTTCTAAATAAAGTAAGTGAGAACGGAAACCGTCAGTCTTAAACGAACAATCCAAGGACAATGGCAACGTCGGAAAACAAATAAATAAAGACACAATATAAGCACGACACAGAAAAGAAAATGAAGACACACACATATACAAAAATGAACAACACGGACCAAATAAAAAACCATGGATGAGATCAGGTGCACCGGTAGAGTAAGCATCTCCTGCTTCTTATAAGACACCCCCTTTGTAAGCAACCTAGCTCTATCAAGATAGTTGAGAGATGTAAGCTCCATATGCCGATGCCTTTGGAATGTTGCTACAAAAAAGGGAAGTTGACTAATGGATTCTAAATAAAATTGCTTTTCGGCAAATCACCAGGTACATTTAAAAAAAACCAAAAAGGCAGCAATTGCAAAATCAAGAATTAGAAATCCAATTGATCAGAAGTATCATAGATGAAGACAACATGACAATGATAAAACAAACATAAGGAAATGAACAAGAACGCAAGAAAACTAAAGCACTAGCAGTGTATATCCCAATAAAAAACTGCAGGTATCTTCGGGATTTTCGAACACCAAAGAACAGTTGTTTGGAAACAAAGCAGAGACTGGATAGTGATTTAAAGATGAAGAACAACAATAAAAGCGTTTTTTCTTTGCTTGGTTTTGCCGTGTATTTGTAGAGACTTTGTCTCATATGCATTTACTCTATATCATTACATTGTTTATCAGCAAAGATTTTTAAAATGTATTTCTGGGAGCTTCTTTTCAGGTTTTATCTCCTGTCCATATTGTTTACTAAGATTTTCACCAACATATAACAAAAACGGGTAAATTATGAACATGTCGTGTTCTGTTAAAACGAATCATATATAACTGTAAATATCAAATACCGAAGTAACTGTAGCTTCTGCGTATGATAATTTCGACAACTTATGCCGACGACACAATTAGAAACAACTAGATTCGTTAGAATTCGTCCGGGCTTTTCATTCTATTGGTGGTTTTATTATGCTGTCGGTATTCTAGACTTGTCTTGCTAGTAGAAAAATCAATTCTACGAAATGTCAGTGTTCTAGATAAAAACTTGTGCTGATGATTTTCTATGAAAATAAATGGAAATATATCTGTGTACCCATATCGAGACAGACATAAATTGACACCATATACTAGTGTCAAATGATTTGAAATATGAAAATGTATAGTATATGACAATCAAATGATTTTAAAAAGTGATTGTAAAACATATTTAATCACGTAATGGGTATTTTACCAGACATATAAGGGAGTTAAAACAGGTGTTTTCAACGTATAGAATGAAAATGACAGTTGGATGCAGATTCACTATGTAACAAGATATTAAACCATTTGTGACAATCTGAGAGTTATTTTTTGTTAGGTCGTGATATGTTATATTGAATTGTTTGGGACCACAATATATCAAACACCAAACTAAGATACATGTGAACCTTCAATTCTTACCCTTCTTCTGTCATATCAAGACATCTTCGACTAGCAGAAGAATTTATCATATGAAGTTTCTGGAATGTAAAAATATAAGTTAAATGTACAGATATATATAAGTCCTGAAATTCATGACTCTTCGTAGCATATGCAGTAGTACCTTTTGTACTCAGTGAAGCAACAGTTTGATTCAAAATAACTATATGCTACACAGAGTCATGAATTTCAGGACGACAATGTCTCTCATTAGAAAAATATATCATAAAAATTACAGAGGTAATTGTAATAACTTATAATTCTCAAAGAGTTAACATGATATCAATTATCTTATTTGTCAATTGTCTAAACTAAGATTTAATATTTTTTCAAAATATATCATTTTCGTCATTACAAACACTCTGCTGAGACTGTTTTACTGCGATGATAACCAGCTCTACACTTGATCCACACTTGATCGATTTACTTGCTGTTCAATTCCAAGCATTTGGAAAATTTGCTTTGCTGAATGTCTGTCAAACAGGTTGATTTTTTTCATTTAATCATTTTTTACATTTTTTGGATAGACATCGTAGGTATTAAACTTTTCAGATGAGTTTGATTTCCAACCAAATCAAAAAAGAGGATAACAAAAGTTCAAAGTTCAAAGTTTTTTATTAACCAATCAAGGGCCCTCAATGGGACATATGACAATACAAACATACATGATTAAATAATAACAAATCATACACAAAAACAAAAATATCATTAAACATACTGATCATATATTATAAATAATGTTTTATATATATTCATTTTATTTCAATGTCATACCAGGGCGCACCGAGACCATGTACACGGTATGACTATTGTAAAATTATTTTATATAAATACATAAGTTTTCTTTAACTATTATTATTTTGTATATATACATATACTACTCAACAAAAGAAACGATACACAGATTTATTATAATTAATATTTAAATTTCCATCAGAGAACCACAACTCGTAGATGAAATGTTTTTTTTGCACGTAAGAATTAACTTTATGCCCAAAAATGTCTCTTGAAATTCTGAACCCTCTCATGTCACGGTCAAGGTCATTATCTAGAATTTCTGTTTGCAGGCCTAAATAGTCAGAATGTCTATATTTTTTTTTACCAAACCATCACATTTTCGAACCGGCTGACTTCCAATTTCTGTTGTTATGTCGATCATGAATTCCTCGGGCCTACTTTCCGATTTCAACTTCCGTTTTCATAAGTGTAAAAGCATTGTTACGCGATGTTGACGTTGCGACGTCTCACAGGCCCCGCTGTCAGGTGATTTATCATTTGATGGGCACATTTGCTTCAGATTAATCAAAAGTCCTTAGTTTGTTCTTCTTTTCGCATAACGATTAACTGAGAGTGCAAAAATCAAGATCGAAGGAATTCATTGTTCACGTAGATTTTGGATTGAACGGGGCATCGAAATGAGACATTGTTTTCAACTTTTTGAAACGGCAAATTGTACATCTAATGAAGTGTCCCGATTATTGACATCAAAAAATTTGAATCATCCGTCCGTCAACGGCAAACTCGATCATAGGGCGAAAAAATTCCATTCCGGATTTTCATCGTATCCGTTTCGGAATTGATCTAAAAATGGAATAAACAAATGCGTTTTGGCGTTAATAAATTGATACACTAAAATAAAAACTTTAAATTGCGAAATACAAAAATATTTACAAAATTAACTGCGTATCGTTTCTTTTGTTGAGTAGTATATATATTAATCCATTCATTGATCACACATTAACCTTCCCGTGTCTAATGCACTAAACCAAGTTTTAGATCAGTTTAATGCAACAGTCACCAGGCGACGTTGCCAAAAAGGTTATGATTGATCTAATTAATAAGAAATTCTGGTTCTATAATAAATTTCTATAAATCTAATTTACTCATTTATTTAGTTTTTTTTCTCTTATGATCACACATAAACCTACCCGTGTCTGCTGCACTAAACCGAGTTGTTTAAGTTAACAGAAAACATCTACAATGGCTAAAAATTACTATTACACTGCTATAAACTGCCAGGGAATAACACATGAAAACACTACAATATTAAGTACCGGCACTAGCAAAAGCCATAGGTAGGGTAAAGCCGGTTTATGGGTACCCAAACCTCCCCTTTATCTGTACCGTTTTCCTTCAGTATTATTAACGCACGATTAAATCCCAATACAGGTAGATTACTTACCACACAGTCTTGGAAGGAGATAAAAGGAGAATACGTAACTTTGAAAGATGGGTCAAGGGGTGTTCGCCGCTCATCTGCCGGCTTGCTAAAGAAGCCTAGTTTGCTGGTAGAACACTGTCCTACGACGGAAGGAAAATCAAACTTAAACCTTCCAGAAGGGTTTGGTCATGAATCATATATTTCGGTAGATATCGGCAGTATCAGTGAGAGGGCAGTGTGTATGTAAATATTTTAGGTCACTAGATCTCAAAGCTAATCTAACGGATGCAAGCAAAATATCTTGTCGATACCCCCTAGAACGTAAAGAATGTAAGTCACGTCTAAGCTTTTCTGGATTTTAAATCAGTTTCTGGTATTTTGAACAACATTTCCGTACAAACGAGGATTAGAAATGCCCTTAGTAATAAGCTGTTTGCGAGTAACGCCATATTTAGATACAAATGTATCAATTATTCTGATCTATTATAAAACTTCTTAAATGTAGTCAACAACTTATGAAATCTGTAATCCTGTTTTAAAAGTTTGGTTGTGATAGTAAGGTTACGTTCATTACAATCGTAAAGAGTAGAACGAACTCATGTGAATCGTTCGAAAAGTATAAATCAATTTTCACTGTCGTGAACCCGATTAGGATCGGTCGTTTCAAGATGGCGGAGGCTACAGAGAAAAAAAGGTAAGTCTATTCTATATGAACAATATCACATAATCCTTTTAAGATTTTACCACATGCATAGATTTAAGACAACACGTGCATGTCAAATAACATCAAACTTCTACATTTGCGCTTTCTACATATGTAGGAAACAAGTATTTTACCAGTAACATGGAAAGAAAGAAACCGAACAATGATTGACATGAAAACTATGTTATATTGTACTTCCCCTGTTAATTTCAAGCATAATTATACAATAGGCATATACCCTTAAGATATGGAATGGTCGACATAACGATTGCTATGAATAAAAATGGATAGAAACTGAAAAATCAGCAACAAAAAGTTTGTTTACGTTAAGGATCGGACACTCCTTTTTCCGATATGTTTGGCTTAGGAGTGGACTCGATTCTTGACGTTATATGGGTTAGGAGCGGTCTTTAATTGGATATGGATCGGTCATCCAAATGGGCAGTTTGGGTACAGCAAATCGATAACTAGATTAACCAACCATACAACAATACTTAAGTATGCTACATGTATATATATAGAATAATGGAAGTTTTGTTTTGATACAAGAAATATCGGCGAACAATAATGGACGAGCCCCTTGTGGGCGAGTCCATTATTGGAGCCGATATTTCTTGTATCAAAAACAAAACTTCTATTATTCTTTTTATCGGTAAATAACTCAATCATTTAATAGAACACATTTTGAAAATGAATATTCAACAAATCGTGAAATTGACTAGTATTGCTTAGTAAAAGAATTTGTACGATCCGGTAATAGTCAGAAATATATTTCTTTGTTTCATTGATTCTGATTGACAAAGTAGGCGTGGTCTAAGATACTTTTTGCCAATATTTTTTCGTATTCGGGCAGTAGCAAATACTGAAAAATATTTACTTCGTGAGATCAAAGGAAACTCATACAAATTACCGATAAAAGAAAATAAACTCAAGTAATAACAGGTAAACAGCTTAATGGTGAATGAAAGGATATGGATAAATGCACATGAGACAAAGTCTCTACAAACACATGGCAAAAAACAAGCATTTATTGTTGTTCCCCGTAATACGGTTTAAGTCATTATTTATCGAGTACTGATTTAAACCGTGTCCAAATTGCAATCAAAGGTTAGTTATATTGCTTTTTATACTTGTATTTTTATTGAATTTATCTACTTACATTGTATCTTTAAATATCGGTTATACGGCATAATTTTTACCCCATGCTTTAGCGGGCGATATATAGTGATCACGGTGTCCGTCCGTTCGTTCGTTCGCCACAGGGCCTTACTTTGTGGCAAAATTCGTCCTAAACCACTTGGTGAAATTAATTGAAACTTTCTAAGAATGTTCAATATACATTGCCATTGTATACCATCTATTTTTGTCTCAAGGAAAGGTACGAAAAGCGAGACATATGCCAACAAAGTATGGCGGCAACGGCGTAAACTTTCATGTTACGTTTTTGTGATTAGGTCATTTCATCTGTAAGTAGAAGTGGTAGGTCAATGGTATTTGGTATGTAGGTTGGTCTTGGTAAGTACATGACAGTCTGTCATATGGCTATGTCCTTGACCTCAATTTAACGGTCTAGTGAGCATGTTCGGTTTTTGTGGTTAATTAGTTTCTCTGTAACTTTAAGTTTTAGGTCAATCATGTTTGTTATATAGGTTGGTCTTGGGTAGTACATGACACGGTTTAAATAAGTACTCGATAAATAATGGCATATGCAGAACATGATTACCAGTAACTTCGGTATTTTGTTATTTATTACCGCTGGGCCGATGCCTCTGCTGGTGGACTGTTAGTCCCCGAGGGTATACACCAACTCAGTAGTCAGTACTTCGGTGCTGACCCGAAAACCGCTATATCTAAATTTAAAAAAAAAAGTTTAAAACTAAGGAGTATCTCCCTCATGCATAGCTCTGTCATTAGCTGAATTTTGACTTTTCTATTAAGACATTTTGGTTATTTGTTCTTTATCAGCTTTTACACGTTTTTCGGTTATTGGACTTCCAAATGTTTTGGTTTGATCTACACTGATGAGACATAAGTTGTTGAAATGCGCATATGCAGAAAATAAATTACCAGTAACTTCGGTATTTTGTTATTTAAACCGTATTACGGGAACAACAATAAAAGCGTTTTTTCCTTTGTTTGTTTTTTGCCATGTGTTTGTAGAGACTTTGTCTCATGTAAATTTATCCATATCATTTCATTCACCATTAAGCTGTTCACCTGTAATTACTTGAGTTTATTTTCTTATATACATGTAGCATACTTAAATATTGTTGTATGGTTGGTTAATCTAGTTATCGATTTGCTGTACCCAAACTACCCATTTGGATGACCGATCCCTATCCTATTAAAGACCGCTCCTAACCCATATAACGTCAAGAATCGAGTCCACTCCTAAGCCAAACATATCGGAAAAAGGAGTGTCCGATCCTTAACGTAAACAAATTTTTTGTTGCTGATTTTTCAGTTTCTATCCATTTTTATTCATAGCAATCGTTATGTCTACCAATCCATATCTTAAGGGTATGTGCGCATGTATAATTATGCTTGAAATTAACCAGGAAAGTACAATATAACATAGTTTTTATGTCAATCATTGTCCGGTTTCTTTCTTTCAATGTTACTGGTAAAATACTTGTTTCCTACATATGTAGAAAGCGCAAATGTAGAAGTTTGGTGTTATTTGACATGCACATGTTGCCTTAAAACTATGCATGTGGTAAAATCTTAAAAAGATTATGTGATATTGTTCATATAGAATAGACTTACCTTTTTTTCTCTGTAGCCCCCGCCATCTTGAAATGACCGATCATAATCGGGTACACGACAGTGATTTTATGCTTCTATAAATGACATTGGTTATAAGTCGGCTTAAAAAATTTCTAACCCCGGGTAACAGTTACTTGGGTAACCAATTTCAAAACATCAAATATATTTAAAATATATTGATTGGATATTAAATTCAGTCGTTGCATTGTTTTTTTCTCTAAGATATTACTCACTGAAATTTTCATCAGCCCGCGGATAAAATATGACACACTTGATAAGTTCTGTATCTTATAGAATGAGTTATCTATAATACTTAATCGGCAATGAATATTGATGCAAAAGAGAACAAAAGGGGTCATTTAAAAAAAAAAAAAAAAACTATGCAATTCAGATATAACGCTAATGAAGACAACATGTCGTATGACAAATATGCAATAATGAGCAAGGACGCAACAAAAGTAATGCTCTGGAAATATTTACAGAATAAACTGAGGTATCATCAGGATTTCCTAACACCAAGTGACAGTACTTTGTTTGGAAGTTAGGAAAGACCTGAAAAAATCCTAAAATGTATTGCTGGCACGATTGCTGGGTTCTTTATTTCAGTCGTGGCATTGTTCGGTCTCTTATTAGAGCTGATCAACAAGATAGATAACACAGTGTTATCATACTTATCAAGAGCTCATAAAAGGCATACAGTATAACACGCGGCGAGCATGAGCGGGTTTATGGAAGATTTTTTTTTGTCATATGCTGGTTCAGATGAAATACATTAGACACGATTAGAATCGATCGAAGGTCCACGTTTTCTTTGCCAGCTTGTCGTTGTGCTAGACTTGAATTGCAAAAATAGAAAATTTCAATTATATGAAATGTCAATGTTCTATAGACCATACTTGTGCTGATGACTTTCTGTGATCGTACTGTGTACTCATTATCGAGACAGACAGAAATTGCCACCATTAAACTACTATATAGTATGTCATAGTGTCTGTCTGGTGATTTGAAAGGTGAGAATTAATAATAATATTTGACAAATCAAATAGTGATGAATCGTTGTGAATCATAAGTAACATCGATAATATCTCAATGAGAGTTTAAAGGAGATAATAAATAAAAATGAAAAGGTGGATGAAAAGAAGATGAAGGGAATTCACTATGTAACAAGCATCACTTGAAACCCTTTTAATTTTTCGCAGACCTGAAAATGACGAACACAATTAAAAGTGTTAATCCTTTGTTTTGTCGTTATATGTTAACTTAGATTGATTGGGGTTATAGGTCCAAATTACATTTATCTCTTTTTCGATGCCTCTGCTACCCGTAGTCCCTTTAAGGGTAATTCACAAACGCAGTTGTCAGCACTTCAGTGTTGGCCTAAAAACCGATTTTATATGTAAAATTGAAATATCCTAATTAAAAAAAAGAAACAAAAACAAAAACAAAAAAAAAAACAAAAAAAAAAAAACAGAAGATCTCAGATGTACATGTACTTTAAATGCACATTTTTCATTTGTGGAGAATTGGCTATGACTCTAAGATGAAAAAACAGAATACTGTATCATCAGATAGGATTTGGAATACCCTTATTTACATCAGATCTATCCAAATGAGCTTGAAATTAAAGAAACAACTGAAACAAATACTTCAGCTTCGTACCTAGATCTTTTATTGTATATTGACGAAGATGGGCGTTTTAAATCTAAGCTATATGACAAGCATGATGATTTTAATTTCCCAATTATGAACTTTCCCTTTCTTAGCAGCAATATGCCTACCTCTCCAGCCTATGGAGTGTACATTTCACAGTTGATTCGTTACTGTCGAGCGTGTAGTTTGTACAGTGATTTTTTGAACTGAGCAAAAACACTGCCCCAAAAGCTGCTTATTCGGGGATTTGTTCAACCTATGTTAATTTCATCCATCAAGAAATTCTATGACCGTCACCATAGCATCATTGAAAGATATGACGTGTCAGTATTCCAAATGAAAGTGGACATTTTCAGCTAGATTCACGTCTTCCCGGATTTGACAACCGACCGTGACGGGTGCTGTTAACAGAGCAGGACATGCTTACCCTTCCGGAGTACCTGATGTCACTCTCAGTTTCACTGGAGTTCACACTGTGAGTGCGTTTGTTTTGTTGTAATTTCTGTTTCTGTGCTTTTTATCTGTCCAACGTCAGTGTTTTTGTGTCTATAGCCATTGTTTTCTGTGTTCTCGTTTTTGCCCTGTCTTTGGACTTCGAGTTTTGTAAATTTCACTCCTTTGTTCCTTCGGTATTCTACTACCGATGTTTCGTACTCTTCAGTTCTGATTCTTTTGGTTAGCTGTAGGTTATATCAAATGGAATATCAAAATATTGTTTAATGTACAAACAAAGAACAAGATAAAAAAAAAGAACATTCAGTATCATATATAAATGTCAGTAATTAGGTAAAAAAGTAGTTGATGATGAAAATGTAAACTGTAGTTAGGACAAATTGAAATATTCAAAAAGTGTACTCGGGAAGTAATTATTTTATTCGGTACTTGTTCATTTTTTTCATGTTTTTACGACTGTATTTTAGATTCCTTTATTGCAGAAAAATGATTATGTCATGTCAGTCTCCTTTAAATTCTCCCGAATTCCGAAAAAGGCACTTGTACGAAATACAGCTGGGTGCAGTCATAACCTCTCATCCAAGTTAACTCCAAATTAACTTAGAAACAATTCTAGGTTAACGTTAAGTTAACTTATAGCAGACGTAGAACAGTTCTTAAATCTGTCATAAAAACGGTCATTTTCTAAGTTAACATAGAACAATTCTAAAAGCAGTCATAAAATAGAGCAGTTCTAAAAGTGGTCCTACAAACGGTCGTTTTCTAAGATTTTCTAAGTTAGCTTAGAACAGTTCTAAAAGCAGTCATACAGGAGACCATGACTGCTTTTAGAACAGGTTATGACCGTTTTTAGAACAGTTCTACTCGATGACTGCTTTAAGAACAGTTCTAATCTATGACTGCTTTTAGAACAGTTCTTGACAATGAGTGCTTTTAGAACACTTTTCGAGAGCAGCTCTAGAACTGTTCTAGAACAGTTCTAAGTTAACTTAGAGTAGTCATTAGAACAGTTCTAAGTTCACTTTGTGAGAGGTTATGACTGCACCCAACTGTAGTTATCCGCTTTTTCATTTTCTATAGAGCAATATATGTAAAGCTAGTGCATGTATTTGTAACAGCAGCATCACCTACTTTTAAAGTATCACCAAGAAAACATTTTGAAAGCTATAGGTATAAAATTTTGCATGATGATAAGCCTAAACCTGAGGCATGTAATGGTGTTTTCTAGCTTTTGAATAGATAATCGAAAATCCGGTTCTCGCAACCGAATATAAAACGATTCCTTCAGCATGAGAATACCAGTTTCAACAATAACTGCAATATGGCACAATGTCAGTTTAAATTTGCTACCAGATTATTTTTATTGGGTAAATGTGATACAACATTCCAGAATTGATAATTTTAGGCTTTAATGGATTCTTTTAACGGATTCGGAACGCCTCCAAATTTAATCAAAATAAGGTTCAGGTGTTTTTTCTTAAAATTTGGAAAAATCGTTCCAGAAGACTTAGTGTCCATGTTCACTACCGATTAAATTGACAATTTTTAAACAAAACTTACAGATCGAGATAGTTATGCCTCGAAATAATGGAAAACGAATTTTTCTGAGAACTAAAATCTTTGAAAAAAGTACTAAATTTTACCAAAATCCAACAAAAAATGGTCCAATGAAGAAACTTAGTACACCGGAAATTATTATTTGGTCATTTTGGCACTCTCAGGATACAATAAAGCCTTACCTGTTTGAAAACAGACTGGCATTGTGACGTTTTCTGAAATGAGAACAAAACTCGGATTTCAAAATTTTCAAGGTTATCAAAAATTTTGCTCGAAAAGTCTTAAAAATAGACTTTCCCGAGTTCCTATTGTTAATTACGTTTGTCTTCTGTTTTTATTGTGCTTTTTTCTTGTCCAGTTCATTGGTACATTGTGGCGTGTGACTATGTTTTCGGCCATTGAAGGTGTTTCCTGTTATCTTTTTATTCTATTTTTACATTGAGAGATCCCTAATTTGATGGCAAAATTCAGCAAAGAAATTGTTTTGTTTTGACATTTAGTCAATCTGTTAAAATGTTGTAAAATTTGATTATCTCCCCTGTATTCAACCAGTACCTTGTATATTTACAACTTCCACCTAAAACACAAATAGGAATGTTAAATGGTGTTTTACCTTTGTATCAACAATAACAACAACGATCTTCAATCAGAATTCATGCACTGAACTGAAACTTATACATCTGGTAAAAACTACCATATTTTGTCATTAAATTGGGTTATGCATAATTTAATAACTTTTTACATAAAAACTACAATATGAAGCATGATTAAAGTTTGACATCAAAATATCAAAATTATCTCATTCATAGTGTTTTGAACCAAAACCTCAATACAGCTTCAAAAATGAAGTTCATGTAAAAAGTAAGGTGAAGCTGAACTTTTGGCGGACTGTATATATATATGTATTGACATACTATGTACATTTAATATGAAAAATCTGAGACCCCAAACAATCCTAATGATAAAAATTCCCATTTTTTCATATCAACTTGTTCACATTAGCATATTAGAGGAGTGTTGATAAAAGGAAAAGAAATTTGATATTTCGCAGCTATTCTTCAAATAATCACAGGACATACAACTTTGAGTATCAGTATTTAAGTATCAAGGGTAGATCTCAGAATTTTTCGTCGACTCATATAAGAAATTTCCAACAAGCTATCTATAAGATATATCTATATAAATACACACTTGACATGAACTCCTCCTATGAACCTGGTCTGGTTGTTGGGTACTTTTTGCCGACTCTATCCATTTTATCGGTAAAATACACTTAATTGGAATTGGCTGCAAAAAGTAGAATGTGTTATTGTTTGAAAATGACTAATCGAATACAAGTACTTTGTAACAATTGACTAAATACAATTATGAAGTGTTTGTAAAAATCTTGTCTATTGTAGGATATATCGGTCTTATAAAAATATCACCAAGAGCAACAAAGAGTCTGAAGGAGACTGTAGGTGTCAGGCCAGTCAGGTCTATATCAAAATTTCAAAGCAGAAAACTTCACTTGATTGATTTAGCAATTTCTTTTCAACGTAGAAACTTCTATTTCGAATTCAGATGAATAAACACAGGGTCTCAAAGGCTCTCCCGAGAAGAAAAACGGACGTAACTGTCTTCGCTAGTTTTGACTGTTATGGTGCTCATTGCGCTTGAAATTTATCAATAACTTTCTTGAAGGCAAATTATCAATGAAGGCGATTTACAAATACAATACTAATACAACAAAATAAAATAAAATAAAAGTTGATTGTCAGAATTTGGTTTTACAACAGAACATGCATTTGTTTGTCTCTTATCGATAGCATATTTTGATTATATTTCATTGAGCTATTTATAATTAAAAAAAAGATATAATGATGCAATTGCACATTTTGGCGACTTATTTCTCTTCTAACGAAGAACATCATTTGTGTAAAACAGTTTGAAATTAAAGGTTGGATTTATCCTCTTTTGTCTCTATAAAAGATACATAACCGGCTTTGACTCAACCCTGGATTGACTCACTAATAGTGTGACAGGTGCCGCTAGCGGAGCAGGACATGCTTACCCTTCCGGAGCATCTGATGTCACTCCCGGTTTTCATGGGAATTCATACTATGAGTGCCTTAGTTCTTAATGTCGTCTTTTTATTTCCGTGCATTTTAGCTGTCTTACGTCCTTGTTTTGTCTTTGTTTTTCTCTGTTGCCGTTTTGCCATGTCTTTGGACTTCGAGTTT